>OY992798.1:14388493-14549821 GCA_963921375.1 Tiliacea citrago
AGTCTCATTATTCACGTAGTAAACTAAAAACTATCATGGCTCTCACGAATAAGCCACATCAGTCATCACACCAGTAACGAACATTTTGTTAGGTAAACGAATTTAGGCGCTAAAAGCCCGTTTTGAAACTGCACGAATTTTCAGTGAATACTCGTATATGAAACGCATACAACTGTGTATTGCTAAACTTAAAAAATATTCCAGTATACCTATAAGGTTGCGTTTTTATTGAAACGAAGCGGGGCAGACCGGAGCGGAGCAGAGCGAAGCGGAGCGGAGACGTAAAGGAACGCAGACGAGATGAGAGACGCGATGTGGATTTCAGCCAATGTGATTCGATGGTCGATTTCTGCAGGTCTCCGCTCCGCTCGTGATCCCTTAGCTATAATAAGAGAGGCGCATTAGTAATGTTACCAATCGTCCGGGTAAGTACTAGGTAACATCAAATTTACCGATTTATGCCTCTAAGCCGCATTATTGTGTTCCAGTTTGAAGAACCCATAGTTCCAGTGAAATTACTGGCATATGGCATTTTCAACTGCAGGTTTAATGGTTGGTAATGCATCGAAAAACCCCTTGATTTCCCCGGTCTCTAATAAAATAAGGTTGGTTCACCCCGGATAACAACCTTTTGTATAAAAGACAATATACAGCGTGGCGCTTTGGTGGCGACATAAATTTAAAACACGTATACGATTTCGCCTTTACGTTTTATGAAGATATTTTAATTTCATTAAACGTTATTATTTATTGATTTATTCGCAATTTTCTAAAATAGCATCTTGGAGCAACCTGTACTTAAAGAACTGTGGCGCAGGGGTCATTTGCCGGAGTCATGGATTATAACATCGCATCAATGAAATTAAAACGAATAACGGGCATGTAGTTGGCGAATTGAAGGAAGGAGAGAGCTTATTATTTGTTTTTTTTTGTTTTTTTTTTTAATGTATAATATTATTATATCTAATTATATTTTTTATGAATGCTGGCCACTAGCCCTACCCGTGGTTTGAATTAATGTCACCTTTGAGTCGGCACGTTGTATAAAGATAACGATACGAAGATATTTAAAAAAAATATTCTCATAAAGAACACAAACAGTTCACTTAACTAAATAAACAGAAAACAGTTCACCTAACATAAATGAGTTATACAAATAAATCATACGTAGTTATCATAAGTACATTATACATTAATATATCATAGCTATAAGGTAAAATGATACAACAACGTGATTCGATAAACGGAAAACAGAAATATTTAATATATTAATGGCTTCTAAAGATTTTAAATTCAATAAAATAGGTTGTTTATCATATAAAGGCTTTATTGATTTTTTTGTTCTGGCTAACTTTTACATTGTTTTTGACATTTCTTTAAAAATATTTACATTTTTTGCATTAACTATTTTATCCGGTAATTTATTGTATATATCGCTCCTTCGTATAAAATATTTTAGTACAAAAATACGATTAGATCATATAATAAAGCAGAAATATAACATACGTACAATAAAAGAAGTACTCTACCCACGCTCTCAAATCAAGTAACACAACAAGGCTTTTAGAAACTGTCCACAAGGCAAATGACAGCCGTCTAATAACACTCGAGTATCTACATTCGTTTACTATGTAATGTTTCTTTGTAAACAATATTTCGGAGTAAATAAATAAAATTACGCTGTTCCACGAATCCTCGGTACGTGTTGAGAGTCACTCCGATCATATAGGTTAAGAAAAGAGACGGTATTCTTTGGTTTTAGAAATTGTTATTTCACATCTTATGAATATGAATTGATTGGAATCGGTCACTGGATACTATTGGTTGTCAACACTATCTCCGATTGAGTAACAGTCGTGGTCTGAAAGTGCACCACCATAAGGTTTATAATCGCATACACACAAGGTTACAAGGTCGATGTTATAAGTGATTTGGTTAAGTATAGAGCATAGTTTATTTTATTTTCATGTCGTAAGATAGATAATATTATAGGACACCTTATTTTATAAAAAAAAAAAACGAAAAAATATTAATTGGCGTATACGGTCATTATCCAAGCGAGGTCGAACTTATTACTAAAAATGCAAAAATAGGAAGAAATAATTAAATAGAAATTCAAAGCATTTTAGTCATTCAAAACGTATTTTTTTAAAGGATATTTATTATTTAAATTCTACCAATAATTTATTATTTTAACAACTAGTATAGCCTCCATTAGCAGCTACGATGGCACGTAGCCTATCTCGTATAGATGCGACAAGGCGCGCATAAATCACTCCCACGGATAACATCCCATACCCGTGCATAATGTGATCTAAGAGCGTCAGGGTTTCTTCCGTTCTGACAATCCCAGCGTTGAATCATAATGACCCATGAGTGTATCAGTTGTTGATGTGAGAATGAGTTCTACTTTAATAGCACGATGACTGCAGTGTAGCCACGCTCGATGCAAGCTCATTGAACCGTCCGAGGACCCACATCATACAAAGCAGCAAATTGACTAGTTGGTGTGAACACTTGCTCTTCGTAATGTCGAACCATATCAGTTATTTCCGCGGTGGTTAGTAGTCGTCCTGAATCGCTTCTATGACCAGTTATTTGCCCTTCTTCGCCATGACGCCGAATGCAAAATCTCAAGGTGAATCTAGTTAAATTGAGTTCCTGTGATATAGCACTAATATTCAAGCTATCTTCATGGACAATTAATATTTCAACCCTTTGTTGCAGGGTTAAACTTGGCATTTTATTTCTATCAATAAATTGTCATAATATTTCACACCTATTATTTTTGATAAATGTCATTGTAACAAATGCAATTATGTCAATGCGTCAACTTTTAAATTAAAAAATAAGCTTCATATTCAAAAAGTTATGAATGCATTTTTTTTAAGAATAGATGCTTCCCAGCTATTAAAAAGTAATAAGTACCATTTTAGACCATTTTACCACCAGCATTTTAGACTTTATTTACACCCATGCTATAAATCATATAAAAAAGTTTCTGAAACAGTAAGCTTATTGCCAACATTAAAACAACCACTGTCATAGTAACCATAATATCATCCAAACGAGTGTTACCCCACTTAAAACTACTGAAACCCTAAATTCCTCGCCCTCGCGTTCTATTGATTTATTAAGAGCAAACGTTTCATCCTGCCCGATTGAATTTAAATTCAAGCATATAAACCCCATAACAGTAATAAAAGCTTTCAAGCAAATCAAGATCAAATTAACACAAAATGTATGGGGAATGTCTATCAAAGTTTATACCTCCATTATTAAGGCTAAAGCGCCGTACTTGGCCTTAATATTTAATTTGTGTGTTGATCAAGGAGTCTTCCCAGATCTAATGAAATATAGTAAGGTAAATTTTCAAATCCGGAGACAGTAAAGACACCAATAATTATAGAACCGTATCCATGTTGCCAGTTTTCAGCATGGTGTTTGAAAAGGTAATGTTTAATCAAATGCTCAATCATTTTAACACCAATAAAATCTTACACAGTATGGTTTCATCAATGGACATTGTATGACTGACACCAGTGTCACCTTATTAAAACACATATTTACGGGGTGGGTAGAGGCCTAAGACTCCATAGGAATCTTTTGTGACCTCTCCAAGGCATTTGATTGCGTCGACCACGAAACATTACTCTTGAAACTTGAGCATTACGGACTTGGAAAACTCACGCTGTGTAGTGAAATCTTATTTAAATGATAGACAGCAGCACGTTTAAACAAATACAGTCTTACCACAAAAAATAAATAAAACAACGTTTAAACACGTGTTTAGTTAAACAGTGTCTAAGGGATAAACACTGCTTAAACAAGTGTTTAAAATTTCTTACCACAAATACATGTTTAACATCTGACTAACAAAACACTGCCTAAATTGCCGTATCTTTTTTTTACTTGGCAATTCTAAGAAACGTTTCCTTTTACTCAGATTTCATTTGTTGAGCCTTTTTCTTTCCTTCGATTTTTTTTTTTGTTTCCGTTGTTAGTACGGAATAACTAAGCTAGAATATTGAAAATAGGAACTATTTAATTATTAATAAGTCCGCCATCCATTGGTAAACATACGGCTGGTGTAGACATAAATGTAAAAAGTTTTATGTGCATTAACAACGGAACGGAACATACTTTTCGGAACAACGGAACGGAACAAAAAGACAATCGGTAATGACGACAAAAACTAAAGACAATAACAAAAGGGCGCTTACCTGATGGCGGGCCCAGTTCTGTAAGGCACAGGCAACTTGAATTTGAGGATCTAAGCACCTACCACGAGAATCATGTGGAATATCATCTTTTATTAGGTCAACAATTTTTAGCGGTCGCCGAGCGGCAGAATCCCTCTATTCTTGGTGAATCATTTGGGTGATGAATCACTCGATTTTTTTTTTCTTGGTAAGTAATAAGTTTGATGTTAACTAAGCAATATGAGGATAGAGAATATTTGATTTGTTATTCTATGATATGAATATTAAAACATAAAATTTTATTTGTAAAAAAAATCATTGATTTAAATTTCTTCATAGAAAGTATTCTACGTATTGATTATTCTATGAAATGATAATATGAGAAAATTTTTATGTGAAACGAAATTCTATGAAACTATTTTCTATAAAACAACGTACAACCGTTAGTCATACATTCTATGTCGTCCAAATAATTAAAAGCAGCATAATCGAACCGTTACCATTGCAATTTGCAATCTAAGTACTGAGAGAAAGCAATATGGCGAGGCTTAAACGCGTGTTAAACAGGGGGTTGATGTTGTTTAAATTTAAACAACGTCTAAACATTGTCTAACCCTAAACAACGGCTAAACATGGTTTTGTGGTATCACTTTTGCTAAACAACTGCTAAACACGTGTCTAAGGCGTGTCTATGTTTTTTGTGGTAAGACTGATAGAGTCAATTCACTCGGCTTAAAGTAAAAATGGGTGTACCACAAGGCTCGATATTGGGTCCTTTCCTCTTTTTAGTATATATTAATGATCTACCCCATTTGTTAAAAACTCAACCACAAATGGTGTTATATATACTGACGATACTTCCTTAATTTTTAAAAGTAATAGACGTGCATCAAATCTTGACGACGTGCATAATGCCCTATTGCAGGTCCAAAATTGGTTCACTGCTAATCAATTAGTATTAAATGGGAAAAAAACCAAGTGCATAAGATTTTCTTTACCAAATGTTAAAAGTAGTAATTGTGAGATAGTATTGAATCAAGAGAAACTAGAATTCGTTGATAAAACTGTTTTCCTGGAGATCAAACTCGACTCAAGGCTTCAATGGGGTCCTCATATAACATACCATGCCGGACTGCTAAGTTCAGCAGCTTATGCTGTGAGAAAAATCTACTGATGTAGATACCGCAAGGCTAGTCTATTTTAGTTACTTTCATAGTATTATGTCATACGGTATTTTACTATGGGGACGGGCTGCAGACATCGAGCCTATTTTTTATTCTGCAGAAAAGAGCCATCAGAGCCATATATGGCCTTCGCAGGCGTGATTCTCTAAGGGAACTGTTTAAAGATATTAACACCATGACGGTACCTTGTCAATATATATACGTTAGGAAAAATCTACATATTTTTAGTAAAAGAAGCGGAAGACACAATTGTAGGACTATAAATAGGGACCAATTAGTTCAACCAGGTTTCAGGCTGGCTAAAGTAGACTCATCTTTCATGGGGTACTGTTTTAAATGTTACAATAAAATACCTCCGCACATTACTTCAACTGAATACTAACTGAAAACTAATTTTAAATCTTGTTTAAAACGCACACTATGCAGCCAAGTATATTATAAGTTTGGGGATTACATCGCTGATAAAAATGCTTGGTTCAACGCTGGTCCTGCTCCACAAGGGCGAAAAACTAATTGATTAGCATTTGGAAATACTTTTGGAGCTGCTAAACATTTCAAAAACTATCTTTGCATTATATAAATTCAATCTATTAGTAGGTATTATATAATTGCATAGCACACTGTGTGAGTACTATGTACTTACTATAAAGCTACCATTTACTGGGTACGTCATTCATTGACTTGAATGTGCCCTGGTGGCTGAGAGATGTCATGCTCACTCAGATGTCTTGCTGATGGTGGCGCGTGTGTTGGATCATTAAGTTCCCTTCAAAATGGTTGAGCTGCCTGGTTGAATGGTAGCTGCTAATCCACGCGTCATATTCGTGAACGGGCGCCATGAGTAGGGACTGGTCATCTCTTAGCTTTTTTTTATTACGGACGCTTTTGGCGTTTTGCATCGTTCTCAACTCACATGTATAATTTCAACAAGAATGATGTAACCAATATTTTGTAACCATAGTTTATGATAATTTAAAACAGTGTCCGCGGAGTTTTTTGCCCGTTCTTCTTCAGACCCAGGTTTAAAACATGGAGCCATTATGGAATTTCGAACTGTATTCCGACTATGGTAAAGTTCCTAAACACAAAACTGACAACTTAGTACCGAACTAAGTTTTCAGTTTCGTATAAAGAACGGTATTTCAATCACTGTTACGTTCTTATTACAAAAACTGGATGCATGGTTTAAGCCATGTCAAAATATAAATCTTGTTTTGTAATAAGGCGGTTTGAGTTTGAGTTAGAGTACTAACTTTGCTTTTTCGATCCTTTTCCTTCAATTCATGGTATCTTTGTGAATTAAAAAAAGAACATTCGTCATGCACGCGCGTTTCACTACCACAGCGCCGTAATTAAAAAAAAAAACTTATAGGTTATTCGAATTCACGTCGTATTCCGCCATTTTTGTTCGATATTAGTATTGCAAAAATTTATCACTTTGTTGTTTACAAAAATGAGTGATACAAGCAAAGATAATAAACTATTTAATTAAAAAAAGATGGACATAGCGAACAAAATCGTAATCCAATACATTTGTCCTAGTGGGCAAAAGTCGCCCAGTCTAGTGTGGTACGCCTGTATATCAAGTTGCATTCGTGTCCACCAAAAGAAAATTATTTTCGAAGTATAATGTCTAATTGTGCAATTTTATTAAATTTAAACATTTTATTTTGCTATATTATCTACGCTAAATGGCGACACAGACATGGGATCACAATTTTTCTATGACATTACTTCTGATGGCCTCTCTAAAGTATATATCTTAAATCTCTTTGGATACAAGCTTTGATAACACACCATCAGATATTTCTAATGCAGCAAAATAAACTTTCCATGAATTTACATAGAGTTCTCACAACACTGTACAACACCCTATGGTTTCAGAACCTTTTAAAGAAGATTCATATATCAAGGGCAACTGGACATAATTAGGTAAATTATTAAAACACACATGTGATACTCTATTATCACCAACATTCGTCATATCACACTCTTATGATAAAACCACATTCGTGTTTTAATACCCCTTATTAACCCCCCCCCCCCCTTTTTTAAAACGAATAAACATTTTTAGACCGCGACTGTACGTTAGACTCCGTTCACGACCTCAAGCGATGCGACTTTCAGACACAACTTGTGTCAAGCGACACGCGTGCGCGTCACTTGTTTCGTTCCATCGCTCTGCAAGTAGCGTCGCCATGACTCGTCGCATGCTCTAAGCAATCCCCTTATTTTTATTTCCTTCATAATCGCTGCCACATGACGCGCGTCGCTCGCGTGTAGCTCGTAGCGGGTTATGTTTATTTTCACTCAAAATCAGCTTACGACTGTAGGACGTCGGCAGTCGTATGTAGACACCCAACAGTTGTAATGTAGTTCTTATCGATGTAGATTACAGAACAACACGAGCCAGAGATTCCATCAGCGGTGTAGAGACCAATAAAATTGACCAAGAAATTATGCGCCTTAATGTAAAGAAATAAAATTGTTTTTGTGTTTCGTACCCGATAATTTCGTGAATTCCCGTTCGTCCCCCGACTTCGTCCACCTATGGGGACGAATGGGAATTTACAAAAATAATATTAAGTTTGTTCCCGATCGTCCCCACTCGGGATTTTAGTGAGACGAATGGGAATATTTTCTTAGATTAGTGCCATTCGTCCCACTAAATAATATTTTGCATGAAATATTAATCGTTGTTTTGCAGTTTACTTTTCAAATTAGTTACTTGGTTGGATTTAATAATTATTTTTCAAAATAAATTGTTCTATTTATAAATAAATTCGATGGCTCGGGGGAGATGCGCCGACGATGCCGCTACAAAAGAGTGCCGATAACATTGTTTCATATGCGTGAACCCTATTGGTTTACCTGACATTCTCTCCATCTAGTATCCTTAAATAAGTCGGTGGGTTAGTGGCACAGAGTACTGTTATATAGTTTGTGGTGTGACAAAACAATGAAACAGCGCGGGTGTAGTAAATATATAATCATAAGCAAAATGCCCGATGGTTGTAGATACATAATTGTATTAGATACGTTAATATAATCTTTTTGGGTTTTGTGTGCCTTTTATTACTAATTATTACAAACATAAACTCACGCCTTCTTCCTATGGGGGTAGGCAGAAACTATAGAACGCCACCAGCTACGCTTCTTACATACTCCTTACACAACTAACAATAATTATTACTGCCTTAATTTATAGCCTGGACTTCTTTATTAAATACGTGTGATATTTTTATTATGTTTACTCTATATGTGCATTTTTATTAACTTGAACTTTTCTATTCACTTATACAATGTTTAACACAAACACGTGCTACCGTATACATAAGCAAATGTGACTTAGTAATAATTAGAACGATACACTTTCTTTTTATCATTAAGAGGCCTATTACATTTCAACCGTGATTTTTGCGATAAATGGCCAACTTTGGCATTCTTGTTCTTAGAAAAGAATAGTTATTATACTCCGTTGGTTTAGGTAGTTAAATAAATGTAAACAAAAAAAAAGCACGTGACGAGAGAGCTGTCAAGTAATCGACTAAACGTAATACTTCAGTTGTCATGCTACATCACAGTTGTGCTCTTCATTTTAGCAATGTTTTATTTCGTTGACGTTTAGAGGACCTGTCTTTTTGGGCTCTTTACAATAGACAGATTCAAAATATTATAGTATTGGTATAAATATAACAAAAAAATTGTGTTGAAGCAGTTACATCTACGAAGAGTTGGTAGTTTAAGAATATATGATAAAGTTTAACATACAGTAGGTAATAGAAGACGAAACTATTGTAAAATCCTAAAATAAATTTAATTTGGTTATAACTTACGTTACAACGTATTTTTAAACAAGAAAATGAAATCTGTAAAAACCGTTTATAGGATTTGTTTACCTTTATTTAACTACCTAAACCAATGGAATATATGTAGTATAGTTAATTTTATCTATAAAGCCAAAATCCCGAAGCAAGTATTTCAAAAAATGCGCGACGCCGACGCGGCGACGGCTTTACTGAGTTGTACAAAGTTAAGTTTATAGTGGTACAACTTTGTGTTACGTCAATTGTGATAATAATACAGACTTCTTTTAATTATCAGTTCTATGTCCTACTGATCTTTTAATTATAATTTTTAGCTTTAGGGATTTATTTTTATTTTATGTTAATGTGTTTATGCGTAGTGTATTTTGATACCTAAGTAAGGAAATTTGATTCTGTGATTTTTATTTTACAATTTTTTTATACCATTGAACAACCAGTCTGAAATTATTTGGTGGGACCAATGGGACTCAAAAATATAAATAAAATGATTCCTGTTCGTCCCACCAACAAAATCAGTGGGATGATCGGGGAAAAAAATAACAAATTCCCGTTCGTCCCCCCAGGTGGAAGTCGGGGGGGCGAACGGGAATACACGGATAATTTTTGAAATCACATTTCACTTGGCAAAATTCGGCTTGACGGAGGTTACCGATGGAACTCGTGTTCAGCTGTACATCTACGTATCGATCATTTTTAACGTAATACATAAAAGCTAGCAAGTGAACAGTATAGTTTTATGACTGCGGAAACGAAGTAAATAATTATATTTATCATGCGAAGCCGTACCGAATGCATCCGTATAAAATAATGTGAATGGAATCCTTTGACAAGTGAACTTTTGCTTTTACCGGTAAAACTTTAGTTGTTAGCAAATATCTTTGATATTGAGAGACTACGTGACTGTTTTATTTTAGTAGAAATTAATATTCCAAATGAGACTGTAAGTCAAAGATTTTAAACAAATCTAACAAGTCTAAAAGTTCTTTAAGTCACCTTGACAACTTACTACTTTGATCTTTAATAATCACGATACATAAATGTGCAATAAATAAAAAAAATAAAAAAAATCGACCAACAAGGAATTATGATGAGAAATGTATGTAAAACGTATCTATGTATTAGTATATATTTTTGTTTTTCGAGTTATCTATCCCTTATGTTGCACCTACCATGTTTTATTTCAGCATCAGCCTAAGGTTGACTGGTAGAAAATGCCTCAGGCATTAAGCCCGCCTTTGTATAGTATTTGTTTACTTGTACATAAAGTTTTAATAACATCACGCCTGTAATCCCCGAAAGATTGGACAGAAATGTACCTATAGTAAGGTACACCCACATTTCGCCAGTTATGTTTAAGTCCCATGTAATTAGAGGCTCACATTGCCATCAATCGGGCACAAATACAAACTGGGCTGCTACTGAGAAGTTCCTGATGAAAAAAATCCAATAACACTTTGCCCGACCTGGGAATTGAACCCAGGACGTCCTCAGCAGTATAAATAAATATTACCCTCGGCGAGTTGCCGAGTATCGTCGTAATATGAAACTGTCGGGTGGCCCACAGTGAGTGACGTGTCGTGAGTCCCCATCGTTTGGCTCCATCCTTATCGTTTCGAGTTGTAAACAAAAGCTCGTGGTACAAGATGGAGACAATTACGCCGGCTCGCGGCGGCCCGCAGCGGCACGCCACAGTTTGTTCATGAAAGCCCGGTACACGCCTCTACACCGAATTTCTTTCAATCCGAATTCCCGTCCCGATACGAACGTTCGTGTCTCACTCGACGCTGCCGTGTTCACTTATTGTGACTTTCCATTTCTCTAATGTCGAATTTAATAAAGGCTATGTATGTAGATTAATGAAACTCGAAATTCAATTAAAAGATATAGCTACAAAATTATACAGAGCCATTACAATAAGGGTTTCTGGACTTAATGACCTGTGCACCCCAAACGAAATAATATAGAAAGATAAGGAAAATTAGTTGTCTCAAGCTTAATTAAACCGATAATTCAAATTTTATTAAAGTAGAATCGTCACCAAAACCATCTTAATAAGCCAAGGTTTAAAACAAATCCAGGGAGTTTTTGGTAAAATGAAATTAGCCGAAAAAGGCGACGCCATTAAAATTACATTAGCATAAATAAGAGGAATGCTAATCTAAGGAAAATAAATCTTGGGCAAGAAATAAAAAATAATCCTCGTAGCCAGCCGTTTAATGACGTCATGACAGATTTGCTTAGTGGCTTATTTTACGACTGTCGAATTTCCCTTCAGCAGAAAATAAAATGTTCCAGTCGGAGATATGGTGTCGAACAGTTTACCCGATGTTAAATATTTTATTTGAATCGAGAAACGCCTAAACGTTTCCGTTCAAGATAAGGTTGATTTTCCTTTACTTTTCTTTGGAAACTTTTCTAACAACCTAATGAAGTTTTCATTGAGACGATAGTTTCGATAGGACGGTAGTCTAGTTCCTAGATTAAGTTTGAACTTTAAAGTTTATCTCTTCGTTGGTATCACTAGATACCAACAGAAGCACAGCCTAACTTTAATACATGAGTTATAAAACATTACTACCAATAAATACTAATACTTTGAAAGGCAGGTTTTCTTAAGCAAAACCAGGCGTCGGTCATTACGCGTAACCTCTTTTCATGCTTCAACATTGAATAAATGACCCGCGCTTTTTAAATAAAACAGACCCGCCAATCTACCGCGAAAAGGTCGGATAAAGGAGAGTTGTAAAAACTTTTGAATTAAAGTCGAACGACTCATTACACATTTCAAAGAAGTGTACAATAGATTGAATTGCTTTTGCTGTCTTTCAAGTGATTTATTGGACGAGACGTGTATTCAGAGGACAAAAAAATATTCGATATTTAAACAGTTTTTAGCACCGCAAAAAACATTGTCGGAGCTTAATATGGTCATTTTTTTTTACTGTATTTTGTTATGTATTTTTTAATGTCACCATATAAACCTACTTAGAAGTTGTAATAGTGTATTTATTTGACTGTTTTTTATTTATTTATATTTTTCGAAACCAACAAAAAAAATATGCCACAGTACAAAAAAAATTGTTTTAATATCTCAAAAAATATCGAAGTTGTATGCGTTTTAAAGTCTATTGTAGACAGAGATAGCACTGCTGCGATCTGACGTCAAAACACAGGAACGCCATAGTAACTGTGCGCCATTCAGTACAATAATCGTTTTGCGTGACAAGGATAGTAGAATAATTTCAAAAGCGTGTAGCTTCTTCATTTTTCCACCGATTTCATTTACTTTTTTCACAAATGATCTTTTTTAGTAACACTTAATATACAGGAGTAGTAGTGTATAATTGGGGTTCCTGGATCAGAGGAGATCCAGGAACACCAATTACACACTTGATGTGAACTAGATAATCTGTCAATCAATCAATATTTGTCAATACATTTCATTTAGTCATTTACTCAGGTTCTACGCTAGTATTCAAAATATGATTTTAAGTATATCATATTTCGAATACTTGAATGTGATCCAGATCGCCCCAATGAGTAACTTTCAACCTCAGTTTCACTTGTCATCTGGTTGGCATTTCTTTCAAACCGATTTAAATAAAAGGAATTTCATCCTCCGGTAGTATCTGGTAGCATATAATGTCTTCTGTATCAGGTATCACTAAATCATGCACTATGTTCCTCATTGATGATGTGTCGGTGTCCCGACACTCGTTAACTCGGGAGAACGTTAGCTGTCTATTACCACTTTTAAAGACAAGTTCTTGAATTTTTCCCGAATTTAATGCATCATGCATGCTTTGATAGAATAAATCTTCTTGCATTGTATCTCTGACCTGAGGTTTTGATGAATCTGCACTTGATTTTTTATGAGCGGGCTGCATATCACGGGCAAATATAGCCTCACCATTAGCGTTCTGAATAATAATTTGACTAATGCCTACTGAAGTATATTTTACTGAATCTTGCATTGTAGCTAATTTAATTTATTTTTAAATTGTTTAATTCAGTTTATGATTCAACCTTTTGACTACAATCGTAGGAATCGAATGTCGCCAATAAAATGACTGAATTTATAGTTATTATTGCATTTAATAGCTTATTCAGCAGACAATCAATCTATCCTCCCCCACTTTAGACCAATTTTATATTTTTGTTTCTTTAAAAAATAGACGTTTTGGTTTGTCAAAAAGTATAACATCGTATAGCATTTCGTTGTCGTATTCTATATGTAGTGCATTTGTTATGAAATAAAACAAGAAAACATGTACTCAAAGAAAAAAACATTTATTCTGATATACTTAAATATTGTTATGTTATAAAGAGCTAACAAATTACTTAACTTATATTTTTTGTTTCAGGACAGACCTTATCTTTTAAATTATAAAAAATTAAAAATACTTTTACTATCAACCCACTTTTTTAAACATATTACATTTTTTAAAGCACATACATTCGAATGATACACACAGCTAAATATATTACTAGACATTCCATAATCATCAAATAATTTTTGTAAACTAGGACAGTTCTTATCTTCTAAATTATATACATTATCATGTTTTACAATATTTCTTAGCCACGAAACTTTTTCACATCCTTTAACATGAATGTTTTTATCCTTCAGATAAGGTTCAATATATTGCGGCAAGTTTAAGTATGGTATAAAACCCTCTTTCCAGAAAATTTTTCTGTTCCTCTCTATCCAATTTACTTGCAATTTTTCTTTTTTTGTAAGATTGTAAAATGGGCATGGTGGTTTGATTAATAATACCATAATTTGATTTCTGCATGCTATTGCTATTTCTTTGACGATAAACTCGTTACTTTCGGTCTTAAATCCTTGCACATCGACTATAGCGTTCATGATAATTTCCTTACAGTACTACTCAGAGGTTTATATTCAATAAGGCGATCGTTGATAATTAGACAATAAGCAGATGTATTTTCTGGGATATCTATAGAACTTTCTATTTCTAGTCTCACATCTATAGCTCCAGTCTTTAAAGCCTCGTTCTGTCTTGAGCAATCAATTACAAATAAAGGAGCCTTTTCTTTAAATTCAAGCAGATCAAGCATCGGCTCAGACCGGGTGTTATAATAAGACTGACGAAATTTTGTACACATTTCATATAATATACAATACTTATCTTCAGAAAATTTGGAATTTACGGATTCGTAGGGATAATAATTTGAATTTAAAAAAAGAGTAACATTAGTTAATTTACAATGGTCAAATATTGAACTGTCTCTAGATTTCATGTTTTTTCTATTTGTCTGTAACCCAAAGATCACATACCTCGGTTTCTCGAGTTGTGAAGCAGTCTTAACAACCCAGGAATGTTTTGTAGTTTTAGGTAATAAAGGGTATTCATACAAGTCCCAGTTTCTAAAAGCTATTTGAATAGGACGGTCTTTTTCTAAATGCTTCAGTAATGTTAATCTTTCCCTATCTGAAACTTTTATATGAGGCACGCGCCATTGCAATCGCTCTATATTTATTTCAATCGAGT
The DNA here is from genome assembly GCA_963921375.1 of Tiliacea citrago. NCBI lineage: Eukaryota > Metazoa > Arthropoda > Insecta > Lepidoptera > Noctuidae > Tiliacea > Tiliacea citrago. Next base: position 14,403,223 of record OY992798.1, read on the forward strand.
CATCATTATCAAGATTAACACTATTAAGATTGGAACTACTTCTGTTAAGTATAAGTTCATGTTTACAGTTAATGATAATTTTATCATAATCTTCCGCAAATCCCAAAACTTTATTCAAGGGTATAAGAATGCTAAAAATACCATCATTATCTTTAAAGCCATTTAACTTCCAACCCCAAACACCAGCAGCTTTGCTTTCCCCCTCACTCATAGAGACATATGATTTTAGAGTTGTAGTAATTCCTGCATTTTTTATTCGGTCTATCTCAACACCGTTAATTTCGTATCGAATGTCTTGAAATAAAAATGATATAGGATTATTAGTGAAATTAACACTCTTTCGTGTAACTTTTCCTGATGCGTCAGCTTTTGAAGACACCATGGCTCGACCTTCAACGTAAATGTAGCTGGCTGAAGGTAATACATACATATCTTGCTGATTTATGGGTATTCGTATTTCGTCATTTTCTTTAAAACTGTTGCTGTATGGATTATAAGTATGATATTCGTAACTCACTATAGAGTTATCGAATTGTGGTGAATTATTTATTTCAAGAATACTCATAATTTAAATCCCAAAGCTTGAAGAAATAATTTATTCTCTTCAGTGATTTTTTTTATACTTCTTGTATGTGTGCGTCTTCTGACGATACAAGAACGAGTAAAGTTATTCGCTTTAGCGCTTGATTTTATATTATTATACACTATCATTTTTTTTTTACTATAATCTAATTGACATTCGACTCTTGTAACAGGCAAAGTTAAAGTGTTATCCTATGAGTAAGACATCTTTTTATAAAGTAATAATTTAAAAACACTGCTTTTTCCAAAACTCTTTTAAAAATTTGATGCATAAATGTCCACAATTAAATAAGTTATTATTTTGAAAATTGTTATAATTGTAGTGGATGTCGTCGGAACCCACATAACGAATAAGTTCTATTGGCGGTTTTAAGTTACCGTAACTATCGAAGTATTCAATATATTTATTTAAAATTACATAGGCTACCCAGTGTGTACCGGAATTTTTTGAATTATCTAAATTAATGATTCCACACTCTCGGAAAAATGGAGATCTTGGTAAAGTATCTCGCATATACACTCCACGAAAATATGGAATGTTTTCCGTAAAATGTATGATATCTACATTAGTAAGAGCACGATTAGGTAGCCTACGATTTAGTTTTTTTTCCTTGAATTTACATATAATCGTAGTCCATTCTTGTAACGGTTTAGCCGCAATCCGTTTCCAATACATACACCTTCCACTTTCTTATGACGTCTTTCCATTTCTTCCAAACGCTTTTTTGCAGCCTTATATTCGTTGATAGTTTTGACGATTCCAGCAATTCCGCTTGCTATACTTCCAGCAGCAGATAAGCCAGCAAATATAGGAATTAAAGGTAAAACACCCCCGGACTTAGGAATGGGTATGATACGTGGGAGCTTCGCAGATGAATCACCAGTTAACTCCTTAGCAGCAGCGTATGCCAATTCTATCAGTTTTTTCTTACACTTCGGCTTTAATTTTTTAATGCATTTTTTTGTATGGGATACTATATTTTTAAAGTCTTTTTTGAGGCCATATCCAGAACTCACTTTTGATAGCATTACATTGTTAACCAAATTAGCAGCAAGTTTTTCTCCTGTGCTTGCATCTGAAGCCAGAGCGCGCTTCTTTGCCATTTTTAGTAAAATTATATCTGCTTTGTGACGATCTTTCAAACTTTTGGAATGATTATACGTGATATCGTGATACTTGCAATATTCATCTAACTTATTTACACCTTTATCACCACGAGCCAATCTTTTATGTAATTTAGTTCCAGGACCACAATAATTATATCCCGGTAAATGGAGCTCAAATGGTAAATTATTAATTAAATTATTCACAAGTCCTTCTCCCTTCATGTATGCAAGCAGAATAAAACCCATATCCTACATCATGACAATATATTCATAAAACTCTCATAAAACATTTGTATCATCAATCCAACTATTTTCTGATGGTGGTAGCCCTAACCATTTCACGAAAGCTTTTCTGCCTTTTCGTTTCAAAACTTTTTCAACAAGGTAAATATCAGGATGTTTAGTAATTTGTAATTCGAGATCATAAAATGCTCCTAAAATAGGCTGCTGCTTAATGTCTTGTAATAAATATGTAACAGGTTTTGTATTTTTAACTTTACTGATCTTGAATATCTCTGTTGACCAATTAGGAGTATAACCTTTTTCAAAACAACCTTTATGTTTACTTATTCGAACAAAATCACCAGTCTTCAACTTACAACGTTTTGTTTTCATTTGTTGTCGATTAAAATATTTATTTAATAGTTTAGTTTTATTGTTATGATTAACTTGAGCTGGTGGTAAACCAATTGTTGTATGTATTGTTTGATTATATATATTAATTATTTTAGCAAGTGTTCCGTCTATCCATTTATAATTCCCTTTTAAACTGAATTCCTTGTAAAGCTTACTTTTTATCGTTCTTATTAGTCGTTCTACAATCGAAGCCTTTTTCGTTGAATAAGTGCTGTAGTGATTGATAGAATTATCCTTTATAATTTTTTGAAAACTTTTATTGTAAAATTCTGTTCCTAGATCTGTTTGCAAGTTTTTTGGGATGCGTTTTTCACATTTCAATATCGTATTGAAAGCCTTAGCTACAGATTCTTTATTTTTTTGTTTAAGTGATATAGCCCAAGCATACTTAGAGAATCCATCAATAACCACTAAAATATATTTGTAGTTGGTGTTGAATTTGGAGATACTTTGCATATCCATTAAATCTGCTTGCCAAAGATCATCAATATCTTTTAATATTACATGTCTTCGCGGAAAATTTATTCTTGCACTTCTATGAATTTCATTAATAATTTCTCTTTTCACTTTGCTCATTCTTTAACTGTTACTTCTGAATTACAAAATTAGACTAAGTAATAGTTTATATGATAGGCCCTTTTATTCTTTTATTACGCCTGCTTCTTTTAGCTCTTCAATAATGGATAAAATTTCATTATCAAGATTAGTATTACCTGCAGTTTTAGATGCGATTAAAAGTTTAAGCCTGTCCACTAATTCATTAGGATCATCCCAATAAACAAGTTCAGTATTTTTTTTATATTTTTTAAGATACGGTAGACCAGCACCTCTTTTTTGTCTAGACTTAACTTCTGTAGGTTCTTGTAAGCGTTTACAATACTCAGAAAATAACGGTTTGACCACTTGAGAATATTTAAGACCTTTATCACCTTTAATTTGACCTGCAGAATTAAAGTCTCTTTTATGAGCATTCGTTGTGACGAGTATTTCTTTGTAAACCAATTTATCTTTTGAATTTACCAAACTTAAATCAGGCTTTTTGCGAAGCAATAGTTCTTTTAGACCAGGTGTAATTTTATACTGTTTATTAGCTACGCAAATATTATACACTTTACCAGAATTCTCATGAGCGGTAGAGAAATTAACTATTGTATTTCCAATCATATGTTTATTATTCTCACTACGTACGCCAAATGGTATATTCATATCATCATATATTTCAATGATATCTTCTTTTTTCAACGACGTATTATTATCTTTTTCTGATTCAGATGTGTTACCTCCTTCATCTCCTGAATAAAAATTTTCCAACAAGCTTGACTCATTAGATGATTCATGTTTGTACATATCACGAGGTTTATCCCGCAAAAATATTTTGGAACCTATATCAGTGTGTTTAATTTGGTCATCATAAGTATCTTCATTTTTTATCGTAGAAATTTGTTTGTTTGCTGCTATTGCATTTAGAGGGTCTGCGAGAGGCTTAAAAAAATACTTGAGATGAGTGTCGGTGTTAAACTCATCATGTTTCATTTGTTTCACTTTTTGTTTTATAGCGTCCGCAGACTTTATTAATTTATCTGTAATGTTGTGGTCCATTATACGACTTATACCGAGAAGTATTTATGCTCAAATGGTTTTAGAAAATTGCAGTCATAATTTATATATCCATTAATTAAAATAAATAAAGTTGTCAAATGATTGTCTATATCTGCCTTTGTTTAATTCACAATCCTTATTAATAGTCAAAAAATCATAAGGACGTATCCAGATTTTAGCACACAAATCTTTGAACTTAGACCACTCTATATCAGAACTAACATGTTCATCGTATATATGTTTCATGTTAACTTCATCTTGCTTGAAAATTATCAAAAAGTTAACATTGTCACGTAATAACTGCTTTGGTATTTTTGAATACGTTTGAGATAGATAAAAACAATCTATACTTCTGTGTCTGCCCATTGTAAAATAATTTCGTATGTTAATTTGCTTTTCACAAACCACATCATCGAAAATAATAACAGAATTTGGTAATGCATCGTTAGGATGAATAACTTCGTCATCAAAATTAAATATAAAAAGTTTTACTTCTGACACTCTTTCTAAGACCTGTTTTAGAAAACTATATTTTGGTTGAAAGCTAGTCTTGGAATACAAGTAAATATTTTTAAACTTTAAACCATTTTTGTGGATTAACAAACTGATCATGACGTTCGTTTTCCCGCAATTCGAAGGGCCACATGTTATACATCTTATATTATTCGGCAGAAGAACACTATGCTTTGCGTGTAGCTTATTTTTCTCTACCTCAATATTTTTAACTTCTAATGAAACTGGTTGCTTGACCCACTTCATGTTTGTATCTGTCAGAAAAATAATATGTTCTAGTATTTATATTGCTTATCCGGAACACTTAGTAATTAACACCTCAAATAATCAGACCATAGTTCTTTTAACGTTAGTATCATGGAATAAGCTCACAAATAAATAAAATTATCGTTTAAACTTATATAATATCTATACACGTAGACGTAATGGTTGATGAAAGGTTACAAATAAAACCTAACTTCGAGTTACGACCACACGTTTATTAAAAATAATAAATAAAGCATTGATGTAGAAAAAAAATACTAAATTAACATATGTAATCACAATGACCCCAAGGTACAGTATCTATTTGATTTCCCAGAACATGTCTTTTATCATCTATCCTGTTTAAAACTACTTTATTTACTTCTTGTGAGAACAGCACATGCTTCATTGATTTTATCATATTCATCCTACGCTTTAATGTTAAGTTTTTAAATAAAACATCTTTATAATTAGATGATTTTAAACATCTTGTAATAGGCTTTGATACACCTTTAGCTTTGTTTATTTGTGTATTTAATGATTTAATGCAATATAGCTTTGCTCTTAAGCCTGTAAATTCGGTAATTGGGTCACCTCCTAACTCATCCTTAAATAAACCAGGAATTTTTTCATTCACCTTAGGAATAAAGTAATGATTATTAGTTTTAAAATTACTTGTATCGAATTCTGATAAATTATCACGCATGTCTTTATAAAAGTCTTCAGTATGTATTAAATACAATAAGCTATCAGTATCAGTGTAGCATAATTTAGCTTTATCGTCATATTTATTCTTAATGAAATTATAATGATAATTGTACAGATGGCATTTAGAGAATTCTAGCACCGCAAATCCCACATATATCGGTCTATCTAAAATAAGTTTCATTGGACTCAGTTGTATGGCTATAAAGTTTTCATTAAAGATAGAAACACTTTTTAAATTAGGTTTTGCAATTAATTTCTCAGCACCAACTATTTTATTCGTTTTATTCAAATCATCACTCCATTTGGTTACTAATTTGACTTCCACTTGCTTCCGTTTATTTTCGATAGTTTTACCAAATATTGAGTTATTTAAAAGCTTAAAAAAATCTCGTTCGAATGATGTTGAAGCTGCTTGTCGTAAGCTAGTATTCAAGTCTATATACTTTTTCAAATAATATTCTTGTTTAAAATAAAGGATTCTATGAATGTTTTTTAAAACTAGACCATTTTTAAGACATGTTTTCAAATGAACATAGTGAATAACGTATTTATATTTATCATACAAATTTGCAATTAATTTTGGTGTTTTCCCTCCAATAGGTTTAAATTTCTCGGGAGCAAAAGGCAAGTCGCTGTGTAAACTATGTAAATGATTTGGATACGCTAAATCTACTTCTAAAATGTAACCGTACTCGCCATCATCAGGAACATCAAGCAAATTAAATTTTTTGATATCATTATTTTTCATAAATTTAAACTCTGATATCGGTAATTTTTTAGTCATAGCATATCCATAAAGATTATTACAGTCTAAATATATCAAATATGTTGATGGTTTAGAACTATCGAAATGAGGTAAATAAATATTATTGGCTTCAGCATATCGTCGTGAGCACTGAGCTAATCCTCCACGTATTCCTTTTTCCAACATTTTATAAATTTCTAAATCATTAATCAATTCTAGCTGAACACCTGTGTAAAGGAGCATAGCGTCCCAACTTAATCCAGGTGAAGTCACATAATACGCAGGATCGAGTTTATAGTGCTGCAGACAAATTTTTCTAAAATTTTCAAATATATCACACAATAATAGTACATCACACTTTAAATACAAGGCAGTATATTCACCAAGAGAACTAATATCAAAACATTTCCACACAGCTTGGGCATGTTCATATTCAGTATCTGTTATATGTTTCATTTGTAAAGTGTTATAAAAATGATTCTTTAATGGAAGTTGTGTTTCATTATATTTTTGCCATGAACAAATGTACTCATACGGATATATACCTTTCCTTCGCAGTAAATTTAATTGACTTTTATCTGGGAAATGTGCTGATAAATGAATAAAATCATTCTCCGTTAAACTTTTACTCAAATTGTCAAGACTTGAATTGAGAAATTGAAGTGAATCTATAAATTTAATCTGTATAGGTTTACATCCAGTCCTGGTTTTAATTATTTTAGTTATGCTTATATATTTTTCTTTTGTTTTTGGTATAATTTTTATCTCACCATCATAATTCGATAATTCTCTAATAAATATATGAGAATCATAGCCAGATAAGTTATGAAAGATAACAGGAATAAATGAACACACTCTATAAATTAAATTGCAATGCGAATGCGCTGCGCCTCTGTACTCGGATGTAATGTGATCATGATCACAAACTTTATCATCAAATAATAAATGATTACAGATATGGCATGTAGTTGCGTTGCTATAATTATCAGTTTGCTCTCTCGTCATAGATCTCATGGGTTTCTTAGTCATTAAAATTTTGTGAATTAACTTCGCTTCTTTAATCAATCTCTTAACAAACACTTTTACACAGTCAGGTCCTCTATATGTTACGAATTTGTTCAAGCTACTATTATGAGAACAACATACATAATATGCGAAACATGATGGTTGATGTAGTTTATTTTTTATCGTACTTCTATCATTATCTTTTTCTTTATAATTTAATAGTATACTTTCAAAGTCAGCATAAATCACAAAGTTAATTTTTTGCTTTCGCTCATAATTTTTGAATTGCAATGTCTTGTTTTTATCAGGCAGTATGGTTAAAATTTTGGAGCAACTATGAGAATGATACTTTTTTTCACTAGAAAAAAATTGTAAACATATTTCACATAAATGCATTTGACCTTTATGACATGAAACTTGTCGTCGCACTAAGCGTAAAAGGTTTTTTATCAAACAATAATGACCTTTGTCTTGTTTTTCAAAATACAGCAAGTTAATATGTTTATCTTTCTTACATTTCGTCACATAAAGAGGACCAGTTATAGTACAACGTTCATCTAATCCATAAATATTAATACTCAACTCACAATTATTCTTCTCAAACAACTTGATATCTTTAGGTACAGGTGGAAATGAAATTCCTTGTATATTCAATATTGAACTAAAATGTGGATAGGAGTTTGTTCTACAGACATTATTTTTTGCTGGAAATAATGCTGCAACAATACTCCATAAAAAACAGTATTCATCATTATTGTGTATATTCAAACAACTCTTTGTGTTTTTAATAACTTTTGGTAGCTCTAAATAAGTACCACCCCGCATGGGGGAATATTTATTTATATTTATTTCTAAATGACTTATACAGACAAATGACCATCCAGATTCACAATGCTCAAATTCAGTAAGTTTTGTTTTAAATATTTCTATTATATTTGAGTATATATTATTAAAATCAGTACTGCTGTATATAGTTTCATATTTCGTATTAAATGACTTGAGCTGCTGCTCACTTAATTTTAGTAGTAAAAAGTAAGCAAACAGCTCGAAGTTAACTTTAATGCAGGTATGTTCCAATAATGATAACTCAATGATTTTCAAAAAATCTTTTCGCTTATCACCCAAGAACGCCTCTAGTATGAGGTACTCGTCTTCTATTGATGGGTTTAAGCGATAAGTCATGATTCTATTTTTAAATGCTGTAGCTACAATATCAACATTTTCAAACTTTGACTTTATTAAACAATTCGATTTATGCATATTCGTTCTCTTATGATATCTGTATTTATGTTCTGGGATCTCAATTTTGCATTTATCACAATGAATATACTTTGATAAACAATTTGGCTCATAAACATTCGTATCGTATTCATTTTCTGGAATATTGATCATGTGGCATTTAGCATTATTAATATCAGAATTTGCTGATGAGCCATCACCGATGTGTGTAACTGGAAACAAAAGAAACAATTTTTTTTTTTATCGTATAGTTTAATTATTGGGGTAAATGCGGTTACAAAAATACTATCTTAAAATAAACTCTATGTAAGTATAATAATTGATTACATGTGTTATAGCATAGATCTATTAATTTAAAGAATAGTGTACATGATTCACCATTCACAATAGTCTTACCAATAGGTAGGACTATTGATAAGAGCTTATAAAAGTAGGAGTACATTTTTTAAACTCCTTCCTGGTACTTGCTATGTAGGTGTTTAGGTGACGCCAGGACTCTGAATCCTCATCACACTTGTTTTTAATCGTGATTACCGAGTGGCGCCACCTATTTACTGGTTGGACCCGCTCTATTTCATTGCATTTATACACTTTGAGTTCTATATAGAACTCACCTCTTTTGTGCTCGTTCATTTGTCGCGAAAAACCGTTCGCCAGTCTCCTAGTGACGTATGAGTATATCGGCGGAGTCTTTTTGTCCGCAACAACATCAACTTCATCGTCGTCACTATCACTCCCGAATAACTCGCGAGCAGTTGACTTTGTGACAGGAGTGATTGGGTGAATGCTCGGCTTAGTTTTCTTACTAGTGGACGGCTGGGGGCCACTCGTTGACAAAGGCTTGCGCTTCTTGTTCTCCTTTGGCTTGGTTTTCAGCGGTGCATGCTCCTCATCTGTCGATTCGTCCTCCGAAGGGAAAATATGTTCAGCCGTGTTCTTGGACCTGTAATAAATAATACCAACGAATTAGTACAGTAATAGTTAAATTTTGTTTTAATCATGTGGACGACACTAAGTGAATGAATGTATTACTTGAATGAATGAATATTAAAAATTATGAATCAATGAACAGTTTAATTTTTATAGATGAAGACTCGCTAATTTATCTGAATTATTAAAGAGATTAATGAATAACTATAATACTTGAATGATTGAATAGTGAATTAAGTTAATTCTTTCTTGTTATTAACGGGACACTTTTATAGAAAACAAAGGAAATTACATTAAAAACTTAAACTTAATACTTACATTTTAAAAGATTGACGTTGCTTTGGTAGTTTAGTGTAAGATGTAACTGCTCCTAGCTGAAGTGTTGATGTGATCCAGCTTCTGCAGGATGCACTCTTAAATAGTGGTAAATCCACGTCACGATATTCCCTATATGGTATAGGGCACGCGCTACTGAAATGCTTTGTCAGACCTAACACCCAAATATGTAATAGCTTACGTTGTAGAAAAATATCGTGCTAAACATCAAGATTATGGAATTTGAACTTTATCCTCATCGTGTAAGATACTTAAATTCGCTAAGTTGGTGGGTGGTCCGCTTCAGTTGTCTACTAGTTGCCCCTCTGGATGATGCCGCTTTCTGTGTGTATTGATTTTTAAGTCACCAGTTCACAGATAGCGATGCAGTTCGGTAGCGTCGCGGTGACATTTTATATTGTTCAAATCAGTATGAGCGCTGTCACACACAATGTGGAGCAGTGCAGGCATTCCCTAACATTTAAACGGCCCGCGACGCTATCGCACCGCACCGCTGTCTATTTACTGGTGGCTTTATATTATGGTATGCAATAATTAATTGTAATCTGAAACGGTATAGCGTCGTATTGTCTCGAATATATAAAATTATATTAACACATGCTATAGTATACTAATATTTTCACAGCAATTTTGAACTTTATATCCATTGAAAATTATTTATTAAAATCTTATAAAAGGATAAAATGATCTTGAAAATTCAAATATTATTTAGTTTCCTACCAGCAAGCGCGAGTAATCAACGAGTAATAATTATGTCGGTGAGCATTATTTTCTTTATTTTATTTTATATTTGATTTTATTACAAAGTTTAACTTGATTTAATGTCAGAATCAGAACTTACCATCAGATTATTGACTTGAATAGTGGAATGCGTGCAATAAATACTCATAATACATTTACACTAAATTTCATCACTCTTCCATCACATGAATTATAGATTATTATGTAGACATTTTATGAGATAAAAGAAGTTTTTTTTTTTTCTTTAATTAAGACATTTTTTTTTTTGTTATAAATAACACGATAATAGTTAGTTGGTAGAGTGGTTGATAAGTGGTGGTATTCGTCACAGGCTTGGGTTCGATTCCTAGCAGAGTTAAATCCCAACAATTAGGTACACACGGTCACATGAATATTTTCTGTTTGATAACACTATTGTTTGAATATAGGTAACTTATCTGGTTTTATTAGTTAGTCATACGTTTTTTATTTATTTTCAGGACTCTGACAATGATCTGTTTAACTTTATTCCTGCAAATCTACCAGTGGGACAGCGAAGTGAAAGGTTGTTAAACCTCGATGGTCCAAATGTTAAGAAACAGAAAAAATCACCCGCTATATTTTCTTACGTGAAGAAACTTACGCGCGGGTCTAATGCCATCGGGGGAAAGGTGATAAGAATTGAAATTTATGATGCAGAAAAGTTTAGTGATAGTGAAAGCTCACAGTGCAAATGTGATGCCGAATTATGTATACAACATGTTGTAAAAAATATGTATATGGATAATATATATAATTCTGTAAAGGATATTGTTGTAAAAATTTCGGACTCAATGGAAATTCATTAATAAATGTATCATAATTATTCTAGTTCAATCTTTTATTTACCATCTACAATTACTAATTATTTGTTCTATGCAGGAATCGAACCCGCAACACTTGGTGCATTTACTTAGTAGCAGCAACTATTAACTTATTACCTACATATTTACATTGTGATGTAGTGAGACGAGATATTATTAATTAACCAATGCACCAAACGTGTTGTCAAGGTTTCCATATACGAGGCATCACACCGCAATGAATGGTAGATATTTAGAATACTCGAATAATCGCAACGTAATTAAATGTTCTACATTCAAGTATTCGAAATATGATCTACTTAAAATCATATTTCAAATACTTGAGTGTAGAACCTGAGTAAATGAATGAATAAAATGTATTGACAAATATTGATTGATTGACAGATTGTCTAGTTCACATCAAGTGTGTAATTGGTGTTCCTGGATCTTCTCTGATCCAGGAACCCCAATTATACACTACTTACAGGGTGTAAGGGACAGCCCTACGCAGATTGATAGGGTGAATTCAGTATATCGCACTAAGATGACTGGTACATGAAATTATTTCAGGAACGTTATGGGAATCCAATGAACCTGATTTGTTTTATTACATTACACGCAATGTATCGCTACCGTGGCAAAACGCACGCAGCAAATGGTAGCGCAGCAAACTTTCGGATGTTGATGTCCCCGCCAGCCCGGACGGCCGCGCTCGCGCCACGTAACTTATTGTTAAAGAATTTCAACATCCATTGCTGTTTTTATTTTTATTTTAGCTGTGTTATTTACATTAATGGAGTACTGCGTACAAAGAATGTAATTTTACATTGAAATAAAGTAATAGTAACTGAAAAGACGATAAAAAAATCCTGATTATTTTCAGTGGAATATGATTCAAAACAAGGAGCTGAATGCACATTGTTAATTTGCGGAGGGCTGTCCCTTATACCCTGTATATAATCTTTATACTTAATCTCCAATTGTAATTTTTTTAGTGTGTAACAAATAATCTGTATCGTTTTCTTACATATTTGTCTACAAAACTGCAATAAATCACGCTGTTATTTCTAACTTATATTTTATATGCGAAAGTGAGTTGGTTTGTTTGTTTGTTAAGCTTTCACGCTAAAACAGCTGAATGGATTTAGATGAAATTTGGCACATGGGTAGACAAGCCTAGTTAGGACATAGAATACTTTTTATCCCGATATTCCCACGGAACTGAGACGTATGCGGGTGACACCGCGGAGCGCAGTTGGTAATAAAATATTCACATCGTCACAGGAATACTCGAGAAGGACTCTAGAGAATTGAGTGTTGCCGAAGCACTGCCCAAAAGCGGCCATCAGTTAGAGCAAGTTTAACACTCTTTTATTCTAATTAGTCCTTAGGGGACAAACTCAGAGGGTCCGCACTCGAAGCTCAGGATAGGAAACGTTGGCTACTCACCCTCCAGGGACACTTATTTAATTCACAGAGTTATGATATCCAGACCATCCTTTATAAACTATTTAAACAGATACACCACATAAAGTAATAACGCTACCAGCAAACGCAATAAAACTATTTCATTCACAACAGCTTTTAAAGCTCATAACTCTATTTTCAATGCATTTCTGTCAAACATTTCCTGAAATATAAAACTTAGTTTCGCCATATCAATGCGGGAAAACTAATAAAACAACAACCCACGTCACAAGGAACAACGAAAAACTATCGCATAAAAAGTTGTCCCAACAAACCATCTATTACAAACTGATGACGCGGTGTGCGTACGTACGTACGAGTATATCTGCCGATTCCAGCAATTTTCTGTCCTATAAGGCGCCTACACGTATTCAGCCGAATTCAATTCTGGCTTCTCAGATATTCCACGTGCACAAAAATAGTCGATTCGGCTCCCGGCCGGGATCGATGGAACTACGCCCTGGAAAAGATGGCGTAATATCACAACAGATGTCGACGACGGTTATGTCAACTGGCCGTCCATTCACGAAACTAATAAAAGATTCAGCATTGTCGTTTGGCCGAAAGAGGGTCCTTCCAAAGCATTGGCGCCCATTCCGAGCGGTGCGTACGGCTCATACCGGACCTTAGGCCAACATTATCACGGGATATGGTTTAGAATGAACACGGCTGTAATCTCTCGCGTTATTCCTTTTTTTAAGAGCGTCCCTTTTGTACTGGTGGTTTTTGTCATACTGGGTGCGAATGAGAATTGCTCTGTATATTGCCTTGTATCTATATCGAGTGAATAAGGATTCGAAGCTGTTTTGTAACTCACTGAATATGTTTTGTAATGTTATTAAAGCGTAGATTGTGTTTATTTGCCGTGTGTTTTAGGTATCTGGATGTTAATGCTCCATTTTTTTATTATAATTTCTGACGTTTTTATTACTGTAGGGTTATTACGAGCTTATGTATAAAATATAAACAAAAGAATTGTCAAAAAAATTAACATTGATAAACAAGAAAAAAAGAATAAAAGTCGACACAATTCTCCGAAACCATTGTAGAACTAAATGCAATCATGTCATACATTGAAAAAAAAACATTTCAAGAAATATGAGATCGGAAAATTACAGCATAAAGTATATATCAAATAGCAATTGGCAATTCGGGATAGAAAGGTTCGCCCTATAAAGTACGTGAGGCGGTCAAAAACAAACTTCTGCCATAAATAACCAGATCGGATAAGAGAAGGTACGCACTCAGCCATTTTATATTCAATAAAAAATGAGATAAACTAAATTGTCTTGCGATACAGTCGGTTACAAGATTTATGGGGACGGAACAATATTCATGTTTATTAAAAAGTTATCAGAGTATGCCCCTTTTAGTATGGGGGTCAGACACTTGTGGAATACGTGCGTTTATAGACGATATTGAAGACTGTCGTGTTTTTGATAACAGACAACAATTTTGTAAGATGAAAATTTCAATTTTTTTATTGGCGATGTAAAGTCCACTATGTATAGACCTTCTGGAAGTGTGCCAAAGGTGTCTGAAAAGAGAATTGTTGTGAGTGATTTTTTCAACTACTAGAAAATCACTTTTTATGGGAGCAATGATAATGACGACGGATAAGACATACATTTATTTATTTATATAACCATTTATGTACATTTACTTAAATAAAAACATACAAGAAGAAAGGAACAGAAAAATACCTACAAAGGTGATGCTTATTTCTAAAGAAATCTCGTCCAGCATACCTGCGATAGGAAAGTCGATAAAGAGATGTAGACACCGTATGTAAGAGTAGAAGAGAAAATAGAAAACATAAAATCAAAAACAATTCGCTTAATAAAATTAAACAAATAATTTATTTATTTTCTTCTTACATCTAGCATTACAGGGTAACCCAATGCGGTAAATGCGCTTATTCTAACTTAATTATTCTAAATGGGTACTAACATTCATGGTACCTACCTATAACAAATGCCAAACAATCCATTCCTTGTGAATTCACTCAGAGAACAACAGAATAAGTCCGTCTCAATCGCTATGAGGTTGAGCATGCGGAGTGCACGCGTCAGCAGCGAGAGAATACGAGTATACTAATATACATACAAATATACATCCTTCTAAAATAAATATCACTAGAATATTAATAATTATAATTCAATTAAAATAATAAATACATACGCAACTATGACGAAGTGGAAAGATATTTATTTTTCACCATCTTTTACATCATTATTTTCAACGGAAAAAAAGCACCATAAATAATTAAATCGGCCTAGTCTTTTCCGGGCTTTGTTAGGGTCGGCGTCCAGTTTAATCGGATGCAGCTGAATACCAGTATTTTACATGGAGCGACTGCCTATATGACCTCCACGACCCAGTTTCTGGGTAACACGATACCCCTTGGTAGAACTGGTTGTCAGACTGTCAGGCTTCTGACTACCCGTAACGACTGTCAAAGATCTACAAATGAGAGCCGGGACCAACGGGTTAACGTGCTATCTGATAATATGTCTTTCATTGACTTGAATATGCCCTGGCAGCTGAGAGATGTCATGCTCACTCAGATGTCTCGCTGATGGTGGCGCGTGTGTTGGATCATTTAGCTCCCTTCAAAATGGTTGAGCTGACGCTGGTAGCACACCTTTGCCGCGAAACCACAGTAGTTCAATTGTACTGGTTCGCGTCATGTTCCGCTACTCGAATATGGTTTCGCGGCGGATGTGTGCTATCAGCGTGTGAATGGTGCTGATCCATGCGTCTTGTTCGTGAACGGGCGCTGTCAGTTGGGACTGGTTATCTCTTGGCTACCACGGCTTAATTATTGATGTGAAACATCTATCTATAGGCGCACGTAAAACCGATTGCTGGTGGGGCGACGCATGCCGCGTGGCTACCGGCCACTATACACTTATACAGTCTATTATGTAGTAGTGTGTAAATGTGTGTGTAGTGCGATGTTTCACATCTGACAGTCGTCCCGTGACGGCTCATCTTTTTAGTTTTGAATTGTTTTTTTTATCTTTTTATCACAGACGCTTCTGACGTTTTGACCAGTTCTGAGTATGAACCAATACTTTGTATCAATATTTTAAGTTAAAAGAGTGTCCGTGGAGTTTCTCGCCCGTTCTACTATAGGAACCTACTACGTTTTGGAATGGGCACCTAGCTTCATATTTCTAACTGACCGACTCCTTGATAATTCAAAAGTGCCTGCAAATGGTTTAATTGAAATAAATGCTTTGACTTATACGAAGTACGAAGGAGTCTCGATTTGTAATGGATGGTCACTCATCCACGAACCGACCGCGACAAGCAAGGTTTACCTTCAACCAACCCATGCGGTCGTTATCATCCAAAAATACATACATACATACATAAACTCACGCCTTCTTCCCATGGGGGTAGGCAGAAACTATAGAACGCCACCTGCTACGCTCCTTACATACTCCTTTTGCTTCGCCTACGTTCATACATCTGGTCATAAACGCACGCCGATTGCGAGTACTACGCACCTGACCTTTCTGAAGAACATCACCAATTTGGTCACTATACGTCCTCCTAGGCATCCCCTCCCGGCGTTTCCACTCACCTCTGCTTTTTAAATACCTTTTGTTAGAACGCGACTAACGGCCCTCAGATGACCAAAGCATCTAAGCATACTCTTTTCAATTTTTGTTACTACATGTTCTTTTAAACTGCACCGTTGCCTTATCACCTCATTTTTCAGCCTATCATTCATAGTCACGCCAGACATGCTTCGGAAGGAACGCATTTCCACTGCATTTGTTCTACTTTCATGCTTCCAACATTCACTTCCATACATAAGCGTAGGCACCAGCACACCATTGTGAACAGCCAGTCGAGCCTTTTTGGGCATCGACTGATTGGTCACAATCGCATGTATAGCACCATTCACTTTATTTCCCGCATTTACTCTCCTTTCCACATCTTCATCAATCTTTCCATCCCTTGTAAACTGACTCCCCAAATATATAAACTCACTTACTTGCTCCACACTCTTATCATTTATTTTCACATCACACACCGATACATCCTCTTCTCTTTCAAACACCATTCACATTTATATTCATCCCTTTCCTCTTATATGCTTCATCCATCACAGTCACCATGTCTGGCAACTGTTCTGCAGACGAAGCAAGTAGAACTTGATCATCTGCGTAGAGAAGGCATTTGACAGGCAACTCATTAATTCTCAATCCGCACTCACTCTCATCCAAAAATAATGTATGTTAATTACTTATATATTGCTAACAAGGATGCATGAAAGTAGGAAATAGACGTAGTTAATAAAGCATCAAGGAAAAGACGCAAAAGAAAGGATCAGGAAATAATGAGAACATCGAGAGCATTTATTGTTCTTTGTTTTATAATAATGATACAATTTATCTATCTATCTATACAGCGTGCCTCTTTAATGGCGACATTAATTTAATACATCTATACGGTTTCGCGTTGTATTATTACTTTAATATCATTTAACTTTATTATTTATTGATTTATTAACAATTTTCTGAAATAGCATTTTGAAGCAACCTGTACTTAAAGAACTGTAGCGCAGAGGTCATTTGTCGGGGTCGCGGATCATAACATCGCATCAATGAAATTAAAACGAATAACATGCAATTTAGTAGCCGAATTGAAGGAAAGAGAGAGCTTTATTATTTAGTTGTTTGAAAAAAACGATTAGTTTGAAAGTACGATTTATTTTATCATATTATATTTTTATAATTACTGGCCACTAGCCCTAACCATGTATTAAATTAATGTTGCCATTGTAGCGGCACGTTGTATATAACACCGCTACCGGTACTACTGGTGAGTATAAAGTCCTGGGTTCGATTCCCAGGTCGGCTAAAGTGTTATTGGGACTTTCCATTAGGAAGTTCTCAGTAGCAGCCCGGAGTCTGGATTTGTGCCCGTTTGGTCGCAATAGGCTCTCCTCCTATTACATTGTACTCAAACATAAATGGCGAAATGTCGGTGTACTATAGGTACACCTCTGCCTAACCCTTCGGGGATTACAGGCGTGATGTTATTTTATGTTATCTATACATAAATCAAAATTAAACGCTGGTCTTTGGTAAGTGCATCACTTGAGAACGGCTGCAACATTCAGCAATTTTGAATTTGGTTTTAATGGGGCTGGCAACTGAAAGCTGATCTCAGATGGCGCCATTACTGTACGAACCCTTGTCATTAAGTAAGATAAGCATTTACACCTTTCGGATTTCTTATTTGCGTTGATTTCTTGACAATTTTCCGATTTAGAACTTGTATTCCACTAGTAAAATATGTAAGTAAAAAGAAGAGTTAAGAAAAAGTGGCACCTCTTTACGTGGAAGGAAATCAGGCCTTATTGAAAGATAATTTGTTGTTCCTAAATTCATTTATATTTTTACAATTTTATGGTCTTTGAACTTGCTTCATGGTATATTAGATATATCAAGGAGTAATACAAGATGGATCGACTATCTGGTAAAGGTATCAACGCATAAAACCCAGACCATTCCTTGTAGAAAACATGGGCGCACATTAATAGAATTTTAAGACGGAAATTAACCATTCATTTGTTTGTGTTTGTTTATATGGGCAGTCTGGGTTAATTAAATCGCATTAAAAAGTTAACTAAAATTTCTTACGTTACCGACAGGTTACGTGATGCAGGTTTTTGACGAACTATTCAAACTGAAAATAATATTTTTTAATACATACCTGAGTATTTATCGATCTTTTCATAGTTATTTGCCTTGAAATATTTATGACACACTCTCGCCTCGCTTTTAGGCTCAAACTATACGCGCCTTATCGCTTTGAGACACAATTTTTCAAGTTTCTCATTTCGATGAAACTGGTGGCCTCCAGTTTCTTTACAATTTGGTACACTACATCTAGGCATTTCCTCAATAATTGTCTCTAATTATGAGTTGACTACTAATTCCTTACAAAAACTGCTTTGTTTTTCGTCTTTGCGCTACTAACGCTACTTTGACAAATGTCGGCCCCATTAAAAGAAAAATTTAAATACTAGGTTTGCCTGAAATAATTATGTTTAAATTCGGGAAAAAAATGAACGTCCCTTTTTCTTTGGGATTTTTGTATAAACTATGAATTATTGAAAATTGGACAAGAAAATGTATGTCAGGCCAGTTAGTTCATTATACAAATGTAAGGAATTCAACTTAATTAACTGATAACAAGGTAAAATGACATCATTTTACCTTGTTATCAGTTAGGTAAGTTCATGCACCTATGTCAATCAATTTATTTGTTTATTTTACTTTAACAAAAAACGGCCAAAGGCCAATTACATTATACAGGGTGACTGGAAAATAGTCGCGGAGCCGTTAAGGGGAGGTAGTCTAGGGTTATTCCGACAGATATCACTATGAGACCTACCGTCCTTACTTAACCCTTTTTTTTTTTAAGAAAATTGATGTTTTATCAGCCATCAAAGTATTTGTTTTACATTTTCCGTTTTTGTTTAGCAGTTTTTGCATAAAATAATGATAGTTGCGGAAATTTAACAATTAATATCACTTATTTAGAATATCTTTGTTGCAAAACAAAAAAAAGTAGGCCAAATTGGGTTACACTCTTTAAATAGGAATATCTTGGAAAGGGTTAAGTAAGGACGGTAGGTCTCATAGTGATATCTGTCGGAATAACCCTAGACTACCTCCCCTTAACTCACTCAAACACTATTCTCCTTAAACACTATTTTCCAGTCACCCTGTATAAGTACAAAAACAAAAGTATACAACTATTCGACAGTCATACGCTCATCTCACAATACTCCAGACATGTTGAGAAGATCTTCTTCCATTCATCCGCGAACACATCACAGTGAGGCGTAGCGTCCAAGAGAGCGTTGAGCGCAGAGAGTGTGCGAGGGACAAAATCAATCAATCTGCCTTCTGATCTGGGGTCAGCTTTCAGTCTAACCGGATGTAGCTGAATATGCTGCATTCATTTTACATGGAGCGATTGCCTATCTGACCTCCACAACCCAGTAACTGTGTAATACTGTTGGTATTTAGTCGATTTGAATGTGCAAAAATGAATCGATTCTTACTTTCTGGTAATGGCAACACTTAATGTTTAATATAAATCCGCACAACTGCACTCAGTTTTTAGGGTTCCGTACCCAAAGGGTAAAACGGGAACCCTATTACTAAGGCTCCGCCGTCTGGCTGTCTGTCTGTCCGTCTGTCACCAGGCTGTATCTCATGAACCGTGATAGTTAGACAGTTGAAATTTTCACAGATGATGTATTTGTGTTGCCGCTATAACAACAAATACTAAAAAACAGAATAAAATAAATATTTAAGGGGACTCCCATACAACAAACGTAATTTTTTTGCTCTATTTTGCTCGATATTGATAACGGCAACAGGTAGGCACTTGAAATATTCACAGAGTATTTAGTTATATATTCACTTTAAAAATAAATAATTAAATTAAAATAAAACAAATATTTAAGGGGGGCTCCCATACAACAAACGTGTTTTTTTTGTCATTTTTATAGATAATGGTACGGAACCCTTCGTGCGCGAGTCTGACTCGCACTTGGCAGGTTTTTTTTTCTCTTTTTATATTCACTGCGATAGGTAACAACCATAAAACTTTCCTTGTGAAATGTCAAATATAATGAACGTTATTTAAATTCAAAGTACTGCTTTTGAATTCACGCCCGTAACCTCATTTCCTACAAATACGATACCCCTTGGTAAGACTGGTCAGACTTTCCGGCTTCTGATTACCCGTAACTACTGTCAAAGTTCCACGAATGACAGCCGGGACCAACGGCTTTACGTGCTTGCCGAGGCACGGAGGGGTCTTGGTATGTAAAGACGGTCACCCATCCACGGACCAACCTCGGCAAGCGTAGCTTAACCTGGTGGATCGACCCATGCGGCTGTTATTACTTAGCCACGAGCTCCTCCGAGCGCCTAAGTTCATCTGTGTATACCTGTTAAAACATTTTTTGTTAAAATATGATTAGCAACTAGCTTTTATGTCATTTTGACAAACGAAACGATTGTCATGACAGGATATTAGCAAATACTTTTAACACTGTTTTGATAAAATCTACTATTTCTTCAAGATGAGATAAGAAGTCTTTCTTAGTACTTCAAATTCTACTCACGCAACACATTTATTCAGGGTTTCCCGCACAATGTGTCAAAATATACTGCGGTATTCGTCAAGAGACTGAAATCTTCGAATTTTGAGTAGCTATTCGCAGTGCCTTGTATATGAAGGCCTTAGAATAAACTACTGTACCTATCTAGAATCCTCGCGTGTCTCATAAATACAAGAAATTATCTTCTGCAGGGTCCAACAAAGATAAAACGAGAAAGCTATTCCAATTCACCTTACTTCCAAGCTCTACAGCCATTCAGCCAAGTACCACAAAACATAATCGAAAAATAAATGTGGCGTCACTGTTCCATCATTCCTGGAAAGTTTTTATTCCCCAGGACAAGGGTCAGAGGCTTCTGTACAGATTAAAAGACATTATTTAACCGTATGTATGCGAAACCAAGCGCCAAAGTTTTATATTTCTGACAGGGGACCAAAACGGAACCTTTGTACCTACATGTTCCACTAAACGTTTCAATGATTATGACCGAACTGATTTCCTTTGACGGCGTTCAATGTAGGTACGCACTCTAATTAATTAAAGATAAGCATTTCCTTTAATATACTTCACCTACCTACGAAGGTAGTAATGTACAGTCGCAGCCAAAATTCATACCTCACTTTAAGGCCTACTTTTGCCTGCTCTTTGCACAAAAAATCTGTTTCACTGACTCAGCATTAAATATTGCGTCGTAATGTCAATACCGCAGAATTACATTCCATCTTCTTGACATGTCAGGTCGTGTCAGACCGAATTTAAAATCTGACGGACTCTGACAATTACATAAAAATAATTTATATATTTCATAAAATGGCCAGACCATTAAAAAGATTTTAGGTTGATGTAAACGTAGGTCAAAGGTGTATGCTATTTTGACCTTTGATCAATCAATCAATCTGCCTAGCCTTTTCCCAACTATGTTGGGGTCGGCTTCCAGTCTAACCGGATGCAGCTGAATATCAGTATTTTATATGGAGCGACTGCTTATCTGACCTTCACAACACAGCTATTTTAATCTTTCATATCAAGTAATTAAGTGTAGCTGTTTTCTTTGCAATAGACTGTTCAGTGTCATAGCTTCAAAATATATTGTGTCTTAAGGAAAGAACTTGAAAACTGTCGAAGGTATAAAAGACTTAACTGTACTATGTTGAATAGACAATGTCGGGCACTGGGCAACCTTTTCAAAAATAACTTTTATGATACCACTACATGCTTATCGGATGATATTAAAGAAGGATGTTTAGTGTGGCGGTTATGAGGCCTAAAAACAATAGGTAATAGTTTATGGACTCTTGTTTATAACCAAAAAGGAGGCAGGAATCATTCATTTTATTTAAACTGTGGAAACTGGGATGCCAAAAAGACAACGATTTGAAATCCGAACATAAAACAAAATCGTCCAATTGTTTATCTCTCAACCGAATCAGCAATTGCAATGTAGGACACGATGAAACCCTCTTTTATTGTCAAAATACCCTGAATTTCGTTCAATATGGAAGTGTTAAAAACAGGTTGAGGATTCCGCGCAAACTACTGGAAGGCAATTGACTGGAATATTACCATTTCATTTCAAATGATGATCCGAGAACCAGTATTCATTATTATAATGCTCAATTTCTGTTACGGAAATCATTCCTCGAATTATTTTCATCTATACTTTGTTGGAAATATATCTAGAAATTCTTAATTATAAGTGGTTCTCGGTAACCATCTTTTATCAACGTATTTCACAAGTCTTGACCACTTTCCCTAACGAAGCTGGAGTTTGTTTTCAGAATTATATTAAGTCTTGAATATCAGTACTGTCCACGGAACGAGTGCCTTTAGACGATCAGAACTTAAGTTCTTGGTACTAGGAAATACTGAGATAACACCGACTACCAGGCTTTTGAGTACAAGTAAAGAAGTAGGTATTCGTATAACAAGCGCAACCGAAGTTATAACAAGCTCTCTGGGACAGGAATGGTCTTCACAAAATGGACGCCATCCATGGACTAAGAACCAATGATTCATGGAATTCTATTTAATCACGAGTTCTTTTATCTTTACGTAAATTTATAATGACGCAAAAAGGCTTCCTTTACAAAAAATTGAAAGCGTTTGCTCACAAAACACTTTATTCTCGTCCGAAAGTATTCGACGCGCCCGAACAAAAGATTACAATATGGCGCGCATCGTTTTTAGAACAACCAAAAAATCGAATGAAAGTCAATTTCCTGTTCGAAATGATATCCGACGTTTTGTTCCGGCCCTTATTAAGAGAGGTACGAGAGAAATGACAGCTGAATTGGTTTGAGACAGGCGGCCGAAGGCACGTAACGAACGTGCAAAGGCGGCACTGTGGTTTCGCCAAAGATCGTCTCACAATAGTTCGGCAGAATCGGAGCAGCTAGCGGTTTTTATATTTAGAATACGGGATTTTAAAGTCCGCTTGCACCACAAAATTCATAACAAATTTACAACATCGTTCTTTTTCTGTCATCTTCAAACGATTGGCAGAAACAGAACGGTGTTTCATACACATTTAGCGCTAAACGTATTTAGTGATTTGTATTGGAAGCAAACCTAAATGTCGATAGATTTTAACTTCCCACTTAGTTCTACGATTTTAAATCAACTCTTATTGTTTTGTCCTGGCTATTTTTAACTGTATTGCTTTTTTAAAGAAAGAACAGAAAACTACATTAATTTCGAGGTATCGACTGTCGGAAATAATTTCACAGTAGGTAATTATGGTCAAATGTTAAATGTCAACGTTCAATGTTGACATTTAACAGTATTGGTATCAAGACAGCCTAGAGTATTTTTATTTCAAGAAGCGACGTGCGGTTTAGTTGTGGTTACCACAAGTGTGTGTGTGTTGTGTGCTGACGTTCCTCGTCTTCACGCACAAATTTACAGCGTGTATGTACACTCGATTAAAAAGCACGAGTAAAGCGCGCGCCGGTTCCTCTGGTAAAAATACTGTACTACCTCATCGTGTATCAACACTCAAGTACGGTAAACTTCATGTCCATGGTAACAATTTGACTTTGACAGCATTTTTACTGTGTAGCAGTAAGGGTGATTTTCGTAGTTCAAGTGTGCTGTTGACCATACATAATTTATTATTAACGTTACGTTTTCTGTCACATCATTTTTCCATATCATTTGACCTTTAGGTGACATCATTCATAATTACCGGTTTACTTTTATTTGTATTGGTTATTTATTATCCCTCGTGTTTTTGTTTTAGTTAGAATATCAGTCTGTGTCAGTGTACTGGTGAACATGGAACTCTTTAAGACCGTTGTAATAAATTACCAATATTCTTACTGTTACCTTTTTTTGCATTAAATTTTTGAACATTATTTTCTTATAATTATCATTAGTTTGTTTTTATCATTAACTAAACTCATATTTTTCTTCATACCAGATAAACAATAACAAATTACCAACGCAATCCTAGATACCGAATCCTACTAATTAAAAAAGAAAATGGTGACGCCACTAAAAAGGACTTTATCAAAAAAGTCAAAACACTGGCACAAAACCAGGGATGGTGTCAAAAAAAGTGTAATTTAAAAAAAAAAACAGTGGCTGTGGTCGTGTTTGTGAATGCCGTGATGTAAAGGAGTTTGGTGACCATGTGTTCAGTGATGTGGCTGCGGCTGCTGGTGATGCTCGCGGCTTGCTGGGCCCAGGAGGGAGAGTGGAGCGAGGACGCCGAGGACCTGGGTAAGAGTGCATTCCAAATTATATATTTTTGTCTGTAGTGGGGACAGCGTTGATCGGACTTAAGTTGTGGTTTCGTAAGAAAGCAGTGAACGGTCACAAAATAACGGTTGTCCGAAAACAGAGCCGTGTGGTGGAATATCACCACCCTATTTCTTCCCGTGGGTGTCGTAAAAAGCGACTAAGGGACTTACTATAGAATAGGCAGCAGCATTCTCTATGCATTTTAACACCTTTCTGCGATCGCCAACCCGCCTGCCAAGCGTGGCGATTATGGCAAACGCCCCCCTTTAGGGGAGGAGCCCTATGTCCAGCAGTGGGCGTCTTTCGGCTGAAATGATGATGAAATACAGAGCGTTTTTGACACCTTAATGTCAAATACTGGTGAAAATGGACTGATATTCACGACGGCCGTTAAAATATGACGGAACCGCTTTCCTAGGAAATCAAAGCTTTATTTACATCGGATTTCGTTTGTTTAGCGCAGTGTGACATGTACTTGTCCGATAGCAACCTGTAAATGATTACTTCCGGCGTATATTTTCGATACCCGTGTGGGGACACTTAGGTACGTATGTATAGTCAATTTTAAACCATTAGTAATTATTCGTGTAGACCGGTTTTTAGCTCACAAACTTTTTTTTTTTTTTTTTTAAAAAAACGTTGCCCCACTCTAGGAATTTATCCTGTATCGTGGGTGCGTTTACAAACATTTAAACTCACATACACAAACAGCCAGACCCGGAACAACTACTTGTAGGTCATACAAATATTTGTGCCGTGCGGGAATCGAACCCACGACACGCAGCGCGGCAGTCAATCGCTTAACCACTGCGCCAACCGTGCCGTCAAGTATTAAATACTGCAAGTCCTGTTTCAGTTTATTTCGAGTTAAAAAAATCTATCTATGATTAGACCTTGGTAGGCAAGTAATTACCATTATTATTTCAAATTTATTATTTATTTATTTATTAGGCCATTCATTTATTTAAAAAGCTGTTTACCACCTTACACAAATAAAACTAAAAGGTCAGTCTACCAACAATGGAACAACCTATCTACTTATTTTTAGGGTTTCGTAGTCAACAAGGAACCCTTATAGTTTCACCATGTCCGTCTGTCTATCTGTTCACGGCTTAGCTCAGAAACTATTAGTACTAAAAAGTTGTAATTTGGCATGGGTATACTACATAATTATTAAACATGCCGAAAATGTGGTAAAATTAAATCTTCAATAAAATCTTTTTAGGGTTTGTTAGGGTTCTTGCACGTAAAGTGGGGATGATTTTTTTTTCTCATCTATCCCATGGTGTGGGGTATCGTTGGATAGGCCGTTCAAAGATATTGCGTGTCTGTGAAGACTATTTTTCGATTCTGGTATCCTTTAACAGTTTTAATATTATGATTTAATATAATGAGAGATGCTATTACCCATAAATAAAACTTTATATTCAATTATTGAAAATTGATAAATAAGGTTTAAAAGCTTTCTGTTGTGCTGTTTATCATGAAATCTACACGAAATTAATTAATTTATAAATGAATTTTAATGACGGCCAACCATCAAATTAATGAAACAACTAACCACAAAGCAATTCAAACAAACTCCAAACTACAATCACTTCATACATGCACTCCAGTAAAAATTACAACTAATTGTATCCAACCACTATTTTGTCCAATAACAACACTAGGAAACATATATTTACAAACATATATTTTTAGTCACGAATATTATGAATTCATGGAAATTAACGAATAATGAAATTACTATTTTTATCGCATTTCCATGCCACACCTCACCGTGAATCGCTGAAGCGATCAAATGAAACAAAATCGAACAAACTCAAGTGGGAATCGAGCTCAACCCATTAAACGCGATTGCTTGTCGAAAATGAAAATGGGGAAATATATTTTCGTTTGTTCGACGGATCACTGTTCCATGTTTTTTGTCTGATTTTTATGCAATCCATCGGGAGCTGCGTTTACACGCAACAAATTGCTCACTTTGATATTTGATGTACCATCGCGGATACTGGCGCCTAACCACTTTTCGACCTTATTACTAGAAGCATAAGGTTGAAAATTGGTTAGGCGCCAGTGTCCACGATAGTACGTGTGGTGCCGGACGTAAAGAATAGCACCATCTTATTTCTTTCCGTTGGTGTCGTAAATGGCGACTAAGGGACTTATTATAGAGAATGAGCAGCAGCGTTTTCTGTGCATTTTAACACGATACTGCGATCGCCAACCCGCCTGACAAGCACCCCGTTTAGGGGAGGCCTATGCCTAGCAGTGGGAAATGTTGTCGTTCTAAGCTTGCGTAATGGCTACATAGAAAACTTTTAAATGAATATATTCGACAGATTATTATTCATTAGTCAAAGTTAACTCTTAAGTTTATAAATACATAGTTTTGAGACCACAACTCCGACTTCACTAATTCTTCAAGAACTCTTTCACAAGTTTGGAAGAAGTTTTCGAGATAGAATCGTATTTGGAACAAACAACACTCGTATAGGTGTAGCACCGACGAGGTATGTCTAAATGTAAACGAGAGACTTACTCAAGTTCGATTTCTCGTTTGGTTGCCTGCGGAAGGAGCAAAAAGAGCGACCCAATTAAAAAATGTTCGTGCATGGGTGGCTCTATTCGGCTCCAATTTTATTGGAACGATTAATTTTATTGCGAAAATTTCTGGACAGCGGAACGAATGGAAAACGAGAGTCGGCTGAGGTGGCTTCAGCAACCTTTATGTGGTCGCGCAATGAATGGGTTTGTTCAATACCGAATCTAATCTAAGGGCACACAGCCGAAAAAAGTGCTCAGCGCCCTCATTTTGGCCATGATGAATGAATTGAAATTTTAATGTAATTGGATATTGGCGATGATCGAGCGCGCGCGGTGCCGCTATGTATGACTATAATAAATATTGAGCACTAGATATATTGCCTCTCCTGCAGCGGTTTATTACATTTTTTCTTGCTCGATTTATTTAGGCATAAATATGGAGCCTTGATTTTGATTGCTGAGGGCAAATTAGCAGATCGTTAGACAATAATAAATATCAAGCACTAGATATATTGCCTCTCCTGCAGCGGTTTATTACATTTTTTCTTGCTCGTTTTATTTAGGCATAAATATGGAGCCTTGATTTTGATTGCTGAGGGCAAATTAGCAGATCGTTAGCGTAAACATTCGCTGCTAGTTAATCGCGGTTACGCGGGCTACAACACATTAGTTGTATAAATAAGGTAATTTGTATGAGTACAAAACCTTATTAGGTAATAAATCATTACTACAGTGAGTTGAAGTACAAGAAAACACAGCACATGCTCGTTAATGAAAGTGCAAATTATTTGTTAGCGTCATGCTCGCGAGTTCAAACTGCGGTACACTCGGGCACACTCGCTGTCATTATTACCTGACACGCTTGTGTTGGTAACTGTACGTCGTGCTGCTATTGTAAACTTACTAACGAGTGATTCCTAGAACTCATAATGTCCGTGTTGACCTTTATTTAGCCCCCAACTTAATATTAAACTAGGTAGAAGTTCATGGAAATGTACAAAGTACTCGAAGTGACGACGATTTTTATTTCACGCTAAAATTGAGTAATTTGCGTTGAAGTTTTATGTTTCCAAAAGCAGGGAGTTTCAACAAAAATATACAACAGAACAGCTATATGCGAGACTACTCCGCAATATGATGTACTGTGAATGTAATTGTACAGTTACAGTCAAACTTGTCGCAATGTACATACCATTCTGCTGTGCAATAACATGCACATGTGTGCTGTGTACAGTCAACAACAGCGACTACTTCGCGCGTGAGTCGAGTAGGTCAGGCCCGGGGCTTGCGACGTGTCCCCACAATAATTTTATTAATATTACCCCCGGAAGCCTGTCACGCGCGAAACAACCGCTCGTATATCTTCAGTCTGCGAAAAAATATGATATATTGAGAAAACGAGAGACGTAAGAGCTTTTCTTAGCTTCCCTTCGCGGAGTTTAGCGTCTTTTTAGTGTACTTGAGTACGTTGTAATGTTTTACTACACCTCACAATGGGAACTTAGTATCTTGAAATAAAATTAATAGGTTTTCTATCTCGTTTTGCCAGACTTTTCTTTAGTTAATTTGTAAAGCGAGTTAGCCTTGAGTGAGATAAGGTAAAACCGTTTTTATTTATAAAAAAAAATGCTACGAAATGCTAAAATGTTTTCAAGAAAATCCCGAATATTTTCATCGGCTGTTTCTGTTTTATGTATAACGGCACGACAAGAATTGATCAAAGGCCCAATATCGCTGCATGTGAAACATACCTACTTGTAGCGACACGGAGCTTACACTCAAACGACAAGGATTTTTAGGCACATTTAAGTCTGATGTAGCATGATAATATGGAAAAAGGTCTATGACCGTGAATTTTTCGGTTGCAAAGCTAATCAATACAGGCAATGGTCTGGCAATATAGTTTTTAGGGATCCGTACCCAAAGGGCAAAACGGGAACCGGCTGTCGCTGTATTTTAGTTGCCGCTAGAACAACAAATACTAAAAAACAGAATAAAATAAATATTTAAGGAGGCTCCCAACAAACGTGATTTTTTTGCTCGTTTTAGCTCGATATTTATAACGGCAACAGGTAGACGCTCGAAATATTCACAGAATATTTATTTATATATTCACTTTAAAAATAAATAATTAAATTAAAATAAAACAAATATTTAAGGGGGGCTCCCATACAACAAACGTGATTTTTTTGCCGTTTTTATAGATAATGGTACGGAACCTTCGTGCGCGAGTCCAACTCGCACTTGAACGATTTTTTTTTATAGGTATTTAACGTACTGGTTTACTAAGGGCTACTTTCATAACAAATCGCTTTATATTTAGCGAAAAAAGCACTTAACATAATTATTTGAGACATGATTGTATTCTTCTTGCGTGTCGATGCAGGCAATCGAAATCGTATTTTTATTCCATAACTACTCACTATGTTACCGGATAACTACATTGAGTGACTCGACATATGAGTGAACCTAAGTCTAGAATCCAAAGTTATTTCCCCACACAGACTTCAAAACGCAGTTAGTTCCCCGAGCCAAAATATTCAGATCGCGTTGAACATTAAACGTGATTTGATTGGCGAGGCCCATACGTAGTAGCGTGTCGTGACATGCCTCCACCACTCATCTGGCCACATTCGGCACCACCGTAATGAGTAGCGCAATTCTTTAGTGCCTTCCGACACGACACATCTATGCGGCCGCGTATTAGCCAACCATTACAAGCGGCGAACCACCAATCTAATATAATTTATATTTCCGATACATTATGCATGACATTCAATGTCGAAGCTTGAGGCTTTGTCAGAACAGCTTTATTGTGGAATTATTCTTACTGAGACTGCGGTGACATCGAAATAAAGGGGCGGGACCGATTTGGAATTTCATTTCTTTGCTCTTATCTTAATGCGAGTCGTCGTGCCTCGTCTTGACTAGCTGGGATTGCTCTTTTTTCTTTCGTTTTATTTACATCAAAACTTTTTGTACATTTCTTTAGCACATTCGTTTAGAAATAAAAAAGTTTAAATCAATAAAAATAAATTGTGTTGTAATATTCACTGTCGTATAAGGCTGTTTCTTATGTAAATCTGTGGAAACTTTTAAAGATTTATAAATATTTTTATAATAACGGTTACATAACTTCTTACTTTCAATACGTTAAGGGTCAGTAAACTTAATAGGAAAATACGAAAATTCTCACGTTTTATAGTCCACTTTACCACAAAATTCACTTAGGTTACGATCAGCTAAAATAGAGCAGGTACGCGGTAAAGATTTTTTGATAAAAAAACATATTACGGTTTTGGCACAGACGTATTATAAATAGCGGCAAGGTTCCAAGGTTAGTTTCCCGGTAAGGGCTATTGTACATAATTTGTCTAGGGCATAAAAAAGTTACGCAACATATATATCGGGGACACAATACCTCTCGGGTCTTCAAGCAAATTGATACCCGACTGGCACCGCGAGACCAAGTAATCCGTCTTTATTAGGGTAGTCTTCACACTGAGTAAATTGAAAATTCCTTCTAAGTATGACTGATGTTGTACATTACTTGCCCCCAACACGGTGACAGTTTTTCCTTAAAGAAAAGAAGATTATTTCATGCGGTGTGGAAACGGAGCGTTTTAATATTACGTCTATTTATATTCATGGGCTCTTTATCGCCTCGAGAAAGGGAAGCCAGGAATCGTAACGATGTAAGTACAGAAAAACAGTGATATTCACTTAGGTATTCTTTTTCTTGGAGTTTATGAAGGCGGAGTTTGTTCCCCAAATCGGTAGCGCGGGCCTTGAATGTTTTGTGTCGACGATTCGGGGTACCGAAATTAGCTTTCGTCTACTGCCCTGTACAGAGGTATATGCATGCATTTTAATCTAACGAGTATCATGGCGGGATAGAAGCAAGCTTGTACGAGCACAATTTCGTTGATATTACCTAACAAACGACGTGTATTCTCACTCGCTCTTTGAGACAGCAAAGAAAACAAAAATGTGAATAAAATTATGTTTTTCATAAAAGAGGTTTTCGTGATAAGTTTTCGTCGACTTACTCATGCGGCGGGGTCGTGAACTCGTAACTTGTATTAAATTAACCAAACGGAAGAGCTAGTATGTATGAGAAAATTCTTGGTGTAATTTACGGTGCTTATAGTATAATTATGGCACAGGAGCGACTATTGAGGGAACAGAGAGGCTTAAGACTGTATTATAACGTGTAATAACGTGCGCACTATGTGTTTGAGGGTAGCACTACAGAGGGTACGGAGGGTGCTGGGATAATGAAAGAAATAATGAGGAGTAGAACCTAAAAGGAGTAATATGCGACCCTTCACAATAGCCAGACTTAAAATTAATTAAAGTTTAACTAAGAAGTCCAGGGTGTGAGTGAGGATGAAGCCAATGAGCTGTGATTGCTCGTTGGGAGCCGTCCTTGAGACAATAACCATGTCTTTTTAATTGAAAATAAACTAAAGGGGAGAAGCAACCTTAAGGGACATAGTTGTCTGGCTTCAGGGACTATTCTTCTAACAAAGGACAGCTGTTCTCTTTATAATTTTACAAGGGTCAAAGAGTGTCTAAGTTTGAAATTGAAAAAAACTGGCCTAAGAATTGCTGTATCAAAATAATTCATTGACATAGTCTAGCGAGCTTCCAAATCATCATCATCATATGACTAGCCATTTCCCAACTATATTGGGGTTGGCTTCCAGTCTAACGGGATGCAGCTGAATACCAAGCTTTCAAATAACTATAAAAAATATTCTAACAAAATTGATTGATAGTCATTTACAGAGTGGAAGAATTAAAACGTTTGCAACAATCACTTGTGTGTCTACAGAGCTGACCTTGTTTATTTTGGGAATTCTCGCTGCTCAATTCGATGCCGTATTGTCGATCCAGTTTTTGATTTTATCGAACAGAAAAGTTTCGTCGATTTTCCTCTTATTACCTAGAATTGTTGATATCCCCATTTAGATTAATTTGTGATTCAAGAGGTAAATTGAAAAGATTATAATTAATTCGGAAACTTACCTAATTACTTTCCATTTCATAATAAACAAAAACTGAATCATTAGGAAAAAAATTTTTTTTAGGGTTCCGTAGTCAACAAGAAACCCTTATAGTTACGCCATGTCCGCCTGTCTGTATGTTTATACACGGCTTACCTCAAAGACTCTTAGTGCTAGAAAGCTGCAATTTTGCATGGCTATACATATTAATCACGCCGACAAATTAACGAGGTAAAATAAAACCATAAAAAAAATGTACCTCCCTTACCCGTAAAGTGGGGTTGATATTTTTTTTTTCACATTATGTGGGGTATCGTTGGATAGGCTGATCCAGGCATCGGTTTGCGTAATATTAAGATTTATGGTGTACATTTTTGTTAGTCAAGTGTCCGCCCTGCCAGCTAAATGGTTGTTTTTGGATATGTGAATAAATTCACGGCAATAGTACATAAAACGAAATTGAAAGGAAAACTATCACAGCTAAGTAGGCTTTACAAGTTAACGAGTAATAGTCGACCAACTTACATTTTCAGATGGAGAATTGACCACGACGTATATTGATGTATGGGAGAACATGTTTCTCATCTACAATATTAAGTTTGTTTTTGGGATAAATTCATCCCAACTACGGAACTCTCCATTGTGCCTGGTCCGACACGCGCTAGGCCGATATTTTTACTTCACTTTACTTGAACAAGTAGACGTGCAGGAAACAGGCTGTTATCAGTGTGTAGATAAGCCTTTAGGGGTACATACTGTCTGCCAGGGTTACGAGAGTGTCCGAAAGGGATATCGTGGCCCTGGCACACAGGCATCTGAAGGAACACGGGTGGGTTTTAGTCAGTAAAAGTCTGACACTCCCTCCCGCTCCACCCAGAGCGGGAGAAGTTATTTGATAATTTCCTACCTAAAAAAAAACTTCCAAAAAAGAGGAGGTTATGATTATGTTCGTCTATGTATGTTTGTTTTTTAAGTTTATTTTCACCGATTTCTCTGTCAGTCGGGACCGATTTTGAAAATTCTTTTTTTGTTTAAAGGGTTTGCTCTCGAGGTGGTCCCATTGTCACCAAGTCAGAATCTAATGAGGCATCCCTTAAAAAAGGAAAATCCTCAAATTTTATAGGCACACCTATAGTAATGAAGGTGGCATCACCATTAGCTCCAGTACTCCTGGTTCTTACCCGGAGAACTCCTCAACAATGAACGTCCTAGCATTGGGAAAAGCAATATTCTGTAAAAGGTGATGAGCAGTTTGATATTAGGCTATTGTAACTTAGATAAATTACAAACTGCAATCACCAAAAAGAGAAAAATAACTTTAATTTCGGAAATCGGTGGAAAAAAACTAAAATACAAATCCAAAGACACCGACATCCGAAATCAAAGTTTTGTTTTCACTTTGTAGTATTTTTTTTGGAAGTCAGTTGTTATTTTTTTTAATGCATAGCAGGTCCATTCCAATCGCAATTATAAATGTTTGAAATACTTCTGCAATGTGTTTAATAAATTGAAAATATTTTATTTTTGACACTTGCATTGTTATAGTTTTTTTTTTTTACAGTCTAAATAATTTATTTACATTGTTGCAGTGTCGACGGTGGACGTGGACGCGGTGCTGGGCCGCACGGCATCGCTGCCATGTGACGTCACGCCCGACACTAATGAAGACAGGGTCTATATGGTGCTGTGGTTCCGAGCGGGGAAGGCTACTGGCGGAAAACCTATATACAGGTACTTTTATGCTATAAATATAGCGTAAGCACTGCATAATCAGTCTAAAATGTACCTACTGCCCCAGCAGTCTGTGAACCATCACAGGCCTCCTCTCTGTGTGTCGGTTACAAACGTAACCTCTCGCCAAAGGGCCAGTTTGGCGAGGTTATCGCAACTAACCTTTTTTTTTTTGTTGCCGGGGTGGAAAATGCTCATGGATGTCCTCCGCCCTGGGGTGGGCGGAGGGGTTGTCAGACTCTTACTGGCAAAAAACCACCCCGGTGTTCCCTTCCCACACTTGCACCGGTGATCTTGGGGGCTTGTATTACTTCCGTGATCCCCGGCTGGTGCCGGTCCGCCTCTGCGGGCCACCTCAAGTCTGTGGGGGGGTGAGGTGTTAGACCCCCTCCGCGACGTCTGAAAGGGGCGCGCGTGGAAAACTACGCGCCGCCAGCTCGGGTCCAGTGTGATAGGGGGCGGCGGACGTCCCCGAGTCCGCCATCCCTGGACCCATTTACGGGGACTGGAAGAGGGTATTGTCTACCCTCTGCCGACGCCCAGTGCGCCTGCTGCGGGCCGGGTGAACGGACGAGATCTCCCGCTCGCTTTCCGCAGCCTCTTTCTACGACACGACTGTTTCGCAGAAGTATACCACCGCGTCCCAGGACTCCTCGCTGCCGGCCATCGACTCAACCACGGCCGGCAGCGACATCGCAACTAATAGGTTAGTTGTGATGTCGCTGCCGGCCGTGGTCCTAAGAAAGAATTTCCTAAACGAAAAAAAAAAACACAATAACACTTTGTCCGACCCCAGCAACACACGCTCAGTATCTGCCCTTGCAAGCTCTAGACCAACGTGGCAGTCAAAGTACAAACGCACATTCGATTCAAATACAAAAAAAATATGCATTATTACGCGTGGCTAAATAATAACAGCCGCTCGGGTCGATCCATCAGGTTAAGCTACGCTTGCCGGGGTTGGTCCGTGGGTGGCCATTTTTACATACCGAGACTCCTCCGTGCCTCGGAAAGCACGTTAAGCCGATGGTCTCGGCTGTCATTCGTGGATCTTTGACAGTCGTTACGGGTCGTCAGAACCCCGAAAGTCTGACAACCAGTCTTACCAAGGGGTATCGTATTACCCAGTTACTGGGTTGTGGAGGTCAGATAGGCAGTCGCTCCATGTAAAATACTGGTATTCAGCTGCATCCGGTTAGACTGGAAGCCGACCCCAACGTAGTTGGGAAAAGGCTGGGCAGATAGACTCGTTATTTGATTACCAACATTGACGGGAGTAACACTAAACTATTTTTATTTTTTATTTATTAAAATAAAATACGTTAATGAGTTATATTATTTTTTTCTGAAATGAATAATTAAGCAGACTAAAAAGTGTGAAATACGAAATATAAACTTACCTATTGACAGTCAGATCATTATTAAAAACGAAATAAAAACTCATTTCATCAAAACTCTCGTAGCGCTACGCTGCTACGAGGCCGGCTACGAAACGCTACGTAGTTCGAAGCTTCATCGCTACGTGTTATCCGTGTATTAATCATGAAATAATTGTATGCAAATATGGAATTATTATTGTTTGCTATAGTGTAAGCAATTATAACGCTGTGTTAACGTTTGATGAGCTACTGGAATAGGTATTATTATTTCAATAAATTTATATTTTGATGGTGGTTGCTTTGTGCTGATTTCATTTGGGCTGATTTAAACTAGAGTTTATTGGAGTGTATTTTAGCATCATTTTCAGTATATGAAAATAACGAATTATAACGCTGTGTTAACGTTTGATGAGCTACTGGAATAGGTATTACTATTTCAATAAATTTATATTTTGATGGTGGTTGCTTTGTGCTGATTTCATTTGGGCTGATTTAAACTAGAGTATATTGGAGTGTATTTTGGCATCATTTTCAGTATATGGAAATAACGACTTGTTTGATAGCATCTGGTCAAAAGAACTAGATTTAATATAACTTCTTGTGATTTTGCCACCATCCATGATTTTAAATGATAATAAGAAATGAATTTAGACAGCATTGATAATCATATCATAACGCCATTTTTAGGGTTCCAGACCCAAAGGGTAAAACAGGAACCCTATTACTAAGGCTCCGCCGTCTGTCTGTCCGTCTGTGACCAGGCTGTATCTCATGAACCGTGATAGACAGTTGAAATTTTCACAGATGATGTATTTCTGTTGCCGCTATAGCAACAAATACTAAAAACCAGAATAACATAAATATTTAAGGGGGCTCCCATACAACAAACGTGATTTTTTTTCCATTTTTATAGATAACTAGCTGCGCCCCGTGGTTTCACCCGCGTAGTCTCGATCCCGTGAGAATATCGAGATAAAAAGTAACCTGTCTTATTCCAGGGTGTCAGCTACCTCCACACAAAATATTATCAAAATTGGTCCCGCCGTTTGAGCGTGAAGAAGTAACAAACATACAAAGAAAAAAAAAAAGAAAGAAAATACGTTTATTTGCAGTAAACGTAACGCAAAGAAATAAAAACACAAACACGAAAGAACAAGTTGAGGGAAAATATGCGTCACATTCACGCAAAACGGCCATCGCTCAGCATAATGCTGCGACCCTATGCTAGACAGAGCCCCAGCGCTGGTTTTCAGCGACAGCCGGCGTTGACGTGATGACGTCAACCGGTGCAGCATAATGAGATAAAAATAAACAAAATAAAATAAATGCAATACTTCGTTATCTATGTTTATATAAATACAATATCTAGAATGGCAACATTCAGTAACTTCAGCAACGACTCAAGCGCCGAGCGCATGTTACGCAATCTGTGTGTCACACACACACTCACAAACTTTCGCCTTCATAGTATTAGTGTGATAGTGTGATGTGATGGTACGGAACCCTTCGAGCGCGAGTCAGACTCGCACTTGGCCGGTTTTTATTTTTTTGCCGGCAACCAAGGGAAAAACTTAAATCTGTTCTTAAACCATTGACCGACTTTTAGGTACAAATATACTAGTCTACACCAATTTCTATAAACCCAAACATAGTTTTATATCGTTAGTTAGGTTCGATTAATTGCCTACAGCGGAGTAGCTCCGGACAAGCCTGCGGCGCGAGATAAGCCGCCAGACCAAGACATCCATCATCCTTTGACAAATTTATGTGATTCTGACACCAAATCCTGTACACTGACTGGCCACTAGATCTGTATTATAGGTGCTTGCCATTGAATATACTATTATTTTATTGAGTTGAGTGACAGTTGAGCATCAATTGTCTGTCTATCAATAACTTATGACATATCGTCTGTGTATCGTCTTTGTATCGTCAGTCGCGAATTTTTTGCGCAAAACCAAATCTGTCGCCTACATCGAGCGTATACGCCAAAAGTATCATAAAAGTTAAGTAACTCCCCGTGCAACAAACTAAGTCCCCGTGCGACTTATGCACTATTATAGTTGATCGACCGTAGTTTATTTAAATTAAATTTATTTTTTAAGATAAAATGACCGCGCAGAGGTGGTCGCGATCATATTTTAATCAACATACAACCTGACACTGACTTGTAAATTGCAAAACACGTAAGAAAAATTTGAATTTTGCGGGTTACCTTAGCGAATCCCCCTTTTTTTCTTTTTTTTTTTTTGTGGGAAATTATCACATAACTTTTCACGCTCTGGGCGGAGCGGATGTCAGATTTTTACTAACTAAAACCCACCCGTATTCCTTCCGTTGCCTGTGTGCCAGGGCCACGATATCCCTTTCGGACAAACTCGCAACCCTGGCAGGCATTGTCCCTAACGGACCCCGTCAGTTGGTGCTGACATCTCATTGAGGCGCGCGTGGAACACAACGCGCCGTTGACCCTGGGCTGGTCCTAATCGGACGGCGACCTACCCATCGCTCACCGTCCGCAAGCCCGCTCCTACGGTGGCCGGGAATCGGCCTGTGACTCCCGACGCGAGGGCGTAAATTTTGCCTCGCCCTCATGCGTTCCGCCTCCTTCTTCGCATCCCCCTTAAGTGGATATTAAAGAGAAGTTTTATACATGAAGTTAACCATCGTTTATCGAAAAAATCAGCGTTGGGGCTCTGTCTGGCATAGGATCGCAGCATTATGCTGAGCGATGGCCGTTTTGCGTGGATATGATGCATATTTTCCCCCAACTTGTTCTTATTAAGGATCAGTACCTCAAAAGGAAAAAACGGAACCCTTATAGGATCACTCGTGTGTCGGTGTGTCTGTCCGTCCGTCTGTCACAGCCAACTTGCTCCGAATCTACTAGACCGATTAAGTTGGAACTTGTTATACATATGAATTTCTGTGACCCAACCACAGACGTGCAACGTAAATAAATGAATTTTGAATATGGAGGTCACTTTTGAGGGCAAAAAAGTTTTTTTTTAAGTTTTTCAATTGATATGTCACACATCATATCAAATGAAAGGGCTTGTAAGGATTTCACATATATTTTTTTGATCATTTTAAAATAAACACTTTTAAAGTTATTTAAGAAAATCGATGAAAATTTACCCCCCCGTATCTCCGAAACTACTGAACCTAAAATTTAGAAAAAGTACGGAAAATAGTTCTCTACTTATAGATTACAGGAAAACCTATAAGAATTTTATGGTCTTAAAAAAACATGGTAAATCACTCAATATTGTGCGAACAAACTTACATTTGCAGTTGGAACGTATGTATTTATTAAATGATAAATGATTTTTATTTCTGTAAGTAGGTTTGTACAAACACTTTTACACGTCAGTCATATTTTTAAAACTAGATGAGGTCGGCGTTTCCTATCTGACTACTCTGAGAAGAAAGGCCGAAACAAACTCAGAGGTCACAGTCTCTTTTAAAGTCCAGACATAATCATGGTCAGATCATGTGAAGGCCATGTAGATTGGTGTCTGAAATGGTCTTTTGAGGAAAGAACCACACAGATTGAGTGGACCTGACCAGTCAGTGCACGCATTTGTCAGTAA
This sequence comes from Tiliacea citrago, assembly GCA_963921375.1. NCBI lineage: Eukaryota > Metazoa > Arthropoda > Insecta > Lepidoptera > Noctuidae > Tiliacea > Tiliacea citrago. The sequence continues at coordinate 14,442,062 of OY992798.1, forward strand.
TCGTGCAGCTCTACTCAGAACTTAAGGAGCTCAACGATGCGACGATCAATACCAAAGAAAGGACATTTGGGTAGGCCGCTTAAATGACTCAAACTGCCAGACCATGATTAACACTAACTGAGAATAAAAGACAAAGTGAAAATAAAAATAAAAGAGCAATAACCCACATAGTCTTCACATTCACAATAATTAAAATAATATAATACTTTACAAGTAAATAATCATGTCATTACGTATATAAAATAATAAAAGTTAGCAAAAAAAAACATCAAACAATAAAAATAAACGACATATCGCGTATCATATTACATATCTTTCAACTACAATGTTAAGTGTGTTCTTGGGATAAATTCATCCTAACTACGTAACCCTTCATTGTGCGTGATCCGACACGCACATGGCCGGTTTTTGTGTTTGTGTTCCTTCTTTGCCTCATGTTTACCGCATTTTTTGTTTTTCTTTTCTTTCTTAACAGGTACACTTCTGCCTAACCCTTCGGGGATTACAGGCGTGACGTTATTTTATATTAAAATTTACCACATCCTAACATTGGCTTGAATACATGTCTGTATGCCACGAAAGGGGAGGCAATAGTTACCGATAGTTCGCCTGATAAGTTACCTATAAGTCTCATGTTATATTGAGCCATTTAAGAAAGATACCAGAATAGGGAGCAAACCCAATACTCCATGCCCCACGGTCACACTAGGAAGTAGTGTTGGGTAACACAACACATGCGCTAGCACAGTTGTAGCTACTCACACCATTCTCATTTCTCTTTCCCTCATCATCACTCGTACGAGCTGTGTGACGCTCTTAAATGATTAGTCACCGCGTGTGCTTACTTTACTGCGTATATGTGCCGTGTCGTGTTGTCACTACACACCACACTCTCGAATTACTGATACCCTCACAGCACGTACGTGCTCACAGACCAACGCAGCCTCACCTCTCACTCTTTTTACAAAATGTGCTAGCACACTGTGCTAGCACATTTTGTAAAAAGAGTGCCTCGCACGATCCTCATTTTAAAAGAGTGTGCTACCCATCTCTACTAGTAACCAACGAGGAAGTCAATTTCAAGTCAATTTCAAAGTACAGTATCATCATATTCATTCATCATTTTAGCCAAAAGACGTCCACTACTGGACTTAGGCCTCGCCCAAAGAAGGGGGTTTGTCATAATCGCCACGCTTACGCAGGCGGGTTGACGATCGCAGTATGGTATTAAAATGCATAGAGAACGCTGCTGCTCATTCTCTAGTAAGTCCCTTAGTCGCCTTTTACCTTTTTTAAAGAATAGCTCCACCCTATTTCTTCCAGTGGGTGTCCCACTGGAAGAAATAGGGTGGAGCTATTCTTTACGTCCGGCACCACACGGACAAAGTACTGTATCAACATTACATAAAAGTGAATAATTGTTTTTATTCAGATGATACCATAAACCTGCAAATGATAACATAAACAGCATGTTAACACCTGTGTCACACAATAAATAGATACAGAAGGTCGGCTCTAAACATCATCAGCTGCCTAGCCTTTTCCCAACTATGTTGGGGTCGGCTTCCAGTCTAACCAGATGCAGCTGAATACTAGTATTTCACATGAAACAACTGCCTATCTGACCTCCACAACCCAGGTACTGAGTCCTACAATACCCCTTGGTAAGGTCAAACAGCACAAATAGACACGCTTTACGTATAAGAGACAAGCAAGCGCACTCGAGACTGGTATTTGACAAAAATAGACTGAGATTAAAAATATAATCTAATGTCGTCAATTAAGGCCCACTAGAGTTCAATCAACTCAGCCCACTGCTGGACATAGGCCTCTCCCAGGCTGCGCCACAACACCCTGTCCTCCACTTTCCGCATCCAGTGTGTCCCAGCCACCTTTTTAAGGTCGTCAGTCCATCTAGCTGGGGGCCGCCCCCACTAGCGTTACCAATCACTAAATATCTTTAACGCTAAACATAATATTTTTTATTTTTTTTTGTGAACGTAGGCGAAGCAAAATGAGTATGTAAGGAGCGTAGCAGGTGGCGTGCTATAGTTTCTATCTACCCCCATGGGAAGAAGGCGTGAGTTTACGTATGTGTGTATATTTAAAATATAATTCTGTCTCTGTCATTTTTAAAAGATTGTCAGAAACATAATGTTTTTAACTTATCTGATCAATAAAGCGTATTACAAAGTTATTGATTATAATAAATGATAAATTTAATTAAATTTTTAAGTTAGTAATAATAATAAAATTATATAATTAATGAATTTCATAAATAATTTAATATTAATATTTGTAAATTAATGAATAATGTAAGAAATATTTATATTATACTTAGTAGATATTTGCACACCTGTTTAGGTAGGATATGGTTTAAAGAACTTTTTTGTATGTATCAACTCATGTACTCATATTAATGCAAATAAATGATTTGATTTAAATTCGGTTTGCGATAAATTTATTTAGCGATTTGTGGTGCATGTGGGCCTTCATTAACTACATTATTGCCAGTGTGGGTAGAACCTCGATCAGGCTGGCACAGGAGCGTGGGGATTGTCACAAGAAAAGAGAGCTAGTACTATGCCCAGTAGTGGGTAAAAGTCGAGCTGTGGATAATGATGATGAGGCTGAGATTAACGTACGTACGCGTCTATGTGTGCGTTCTCTTATTGTATGGAGCTGACCTTCTGTATCTATTTATTGTGTGCCTCTATCTAACTTTAAACTTAATCTGCTATTCAAGAGTATCATGTTCACATTTCCTCTGTGAGATAGCACACAATCTCATTTTAGTATCCTTACCTAAAGGAGGTATGCTTTACTATAATATTTTGTACTATACTTGCGTGAATAGGGATGTGTTTGATTTAAATGCTTGTATTAATAATATGTATAAAGATGTAGAAAATAAAACTCAATAGAAAATATTAAACTAGGTAAAAAAATGTTTAGAATTAATGTAAATGTGAATGAATGTGTTTTTGCGTTTGGTTATTTCTGCACGCGTAGCATTACCACCATAGAAACAGGTTTTGTCGACGGAAGATTAAACAAAATTACAGAATGAAGAAAGATTTCTACCGTCTTAATCATGGCGATGTTAAAACTGAAGAGAAGAAATGTTTCTATTCTTCAGTCAACAAAAGTCTACAATGTCAAGCATGACGACTAATTTTTCTCTACTTTTGACACTTGGGGCTAAAACATTTCTTCTCAACAAGTGGTAATTAGTATACATCACATTGGACCTAGACAAAAATCTTTATTGATTTTGAAAACTAGATCCAATATTTTCACCGTCCAAATTTCTTCTCACTGAATAATCTGGTCAGTGGTCGTTTTAGGGGCGGAGTTGTAGGAGTTTATGGAGGTATAAGCAGATATGTAAACAAAAAAAATTAGGAAAAATGGTGGGAAAGAAATTGTTGTTCTAGTCGATAACCATCCATGAGTTTATGTAAACAAAACCAGCGATTTTTTTTTAAACTCGTATTTTTCCCGTAAATTCATGTTGGAAAAAAAACAGTATTTATTCCTTAAATTTGTGTTGGGATGCTGCTTGTACGACGGATAACACAGGGGGTGGAAGTTTCTGTAATTTTTTGCCTAGGAAGCACCATTTTCGAGATATTAGCATTACAATTTTTTTTTAATTTTATGTTTAATAACAATTTAACGATTATTCGCTGGTTTTTATTAGTTAAAATTGGCGTTTGACACTTTTTTCTATAACGAAAAGTAATATTATTGTAGAATTCTTAGCTTATCTATATCACTAGCTACCTCCTCGTTGCTAAGGAAATAATAAATATGTCTTTGTTTTCATAGTAACGCAAGTCTACGGGTCGCCCCGTGCTCGGGCAGAAGAGATGTCGAGTTGGATAGAAAGAACTTTGTCTATTCTTGGTAGAATAGAGATAGAATTGGTCATGCTACGCGTGCTGGTGTAGAAAAAGGGTTCGTATTTTACAGTGAACTCTATTAAACTCTGTTCACAGATTCTCATTAACCCTTTCATAATGAGATATCAATGTTTTTATTTTGCTAAAATAAGTACTAGGCATAAGATATTCTATTCGGAAGGAATCGTGTATTTCACTAAAGAATTTCTACGAAATTGGGATTTACTAAATCTGTAATTAAATACGCGGAAAATTATCTCCTTAAGGGGGATGCGCTAAGGTAATTCAAATTTTCTTAAGTTTTTTGCAATTTGCAGGTCTGTGTCAGGTTGTATGTCCCCTATAGAGGTACTTCCCGTTGACCTAGAATTATGAAATTTGGCAAGAAGCAAGGTCTCACAGTACAAATAAAGGAAAAATCCGACAATCGTTAATTTGTAAATGATAAATGATTTATTTCTGTAAGTAGGACAAACACTTTTACACGTCATTAAAGTAGTGTAGTTTTAACACATAAAAAAATATATTTTTGCGATTACAAACTTACATTTTTAGTTGGAAAATTGACCGTGGCGTATATCGATGTATGGGAGAACGTTTTTCAACTACAACGTTAAGTTTGTTTTTGGTATAAATTCATCCCAACTACGGAACCCTTCTCTGTGCGTCACGAACTTGGCCGGTTTTTTTTTAGTGTCAACAACAGCTGGTATTACTGTTACTTGAAGTATGAGGTGAGAACTGTTTTCTTTTGTTTTATCATGTTTAGGCGTTGATACCAATCACTTCTGAAAATTTTACACAAACAAACAGATTTTCTAAACTGATACTCATTTAACTACACTAACTGCGGTCAATGACCCCACAAAAAAAAACTTTTTTGTTTTATAATCTTTAGATAATTGTATCATTTGACCCTGTAGATATACGGAGATTTCTTCCCAAGGGATAAACCCAATAAACAATTCAGAAACTCAAACTACATAATACTGCAGCATTCAAACGTCCACAATAAATTAACCACTACAAAATCAATTGCAAAAACTGAACCACAAACAATTTAGTCATGAATAAATAAAAGAAAATAAAGAACGAAACAGAACCATGAACGAGAAAACAAAGAAGTGTTCCCAAGATTGTGTTACAGCTTCCTGTGGCAAATACACATTTACACTAATGTCGACGTAAATATGAAATATGAGATGGAAAACAAAAATGGCGGATTGATTTACCGTAACTGTCGGTAACCCGATCTCAGGGAGATAGGGACTTCCGTACTCCAGATATACGTTACATGTTAGGGCTGTGATGGATTTGTTTATGATTGTGATGAAGTAATTTTGTAGTCTGGGGGGATTTTATGGTTAGACATGATAATAACATATTGTCAGAATATATTTTTTTAATAAGTTGTTTTGAACTGAAAGGCAATATGATTAAGTGTATTTTTATCATATTGGCTCATAGTCATAATGTCTGTGCTCCTGACTGAGTCTGTTTTTTGGACTACTATAATAATGTGTGTATGAAGTTAGTAATGACTAACTAATGATGAGAGATATATTCTTTCTATATTCATTGTGGTGCCGGACGTAAAGAATAGCACCATCCTATTTCTTTCCGTGGGTGTCGTAAAAGGTGACTAAGGGACTTACTAGAGAATGGGCAGCAGCGTTCTCTATGCATTTTAACACCATACTGTCGCCAGCCCGTCTAGGCGCCAAGCGTAGTATTATGGAAACCTCTTATTGGGGGAGGCCTATGTCCAGCAGTGGACGTCTTTCGGCTGAAACGAATGATGTTGAATGATAAGAGATATTATGATTTTTAACTGGTTTCAAAAATGACGCCTGGGTTGTAATTTTTATTTTGACTATTATTTCAATGTAAATGTACATATTACAAACATGCTGAGATTAAAGAAATAAAATGATTTTATTTCTGTAAGTAGAATTTTATAAACATTTTTAAACGTCAATAAAATTTTAAAAACTAGATGAGGTGGGCTAACTATTCTGAGAAGGAAGGCCGAAACAAACTCAGAGGTCACAGTCTCTTTTAAAGTCCGGACATAATCTTGATCAAATCATGTGAAGACCATGTAGATTGATGTCTGAAATGGTATTTTGAGGAAAGAAGCACACAGATTCAGGGGACCTATCCAGTCAGTTACATACAGATACAAGTACATTGATACCCCTTCATCTTACAAAACAATTTCAAATAAATCTCCGGAAATACAAAACGAAAACATCTCAGGACTTCAAAGGAGCACCCCTAAAACTTACACGAATGACCGCCTGATACGATTGGAATTTGAATCAATCCAATTCCGTCCATATTTTATTTGGACTTGAGTTCATTATCCAACGAGCACAGTTGAAGTGGATTGAAATATCCAATCGGGATCACGTCGTAAACGGACCAGGTAGTTTTCATATTTATGAAGTTATATGTTTGTCTTACAGAAATGTCCACGGTTTATTGTTTTATAGGATAGTTCCGGGTTTGATATAAAAGGAAACAATCTCTTGACCTCACTTCCTCAAGACGACTTTGTTCTTCGAGTATAATAAAGCTTTTATAAGAAATATTCATGATATTTATTTGTGATTTAAACTTGTTCTATTGGAAACCGTTTTCACAGAAAATCAACTTGTAATTTTCAAAAAAGTACTACGTCTATTACTTATTGCTGTAAAAAAATAACTAAATTACGTAACAAAATCAGAATAGGTTGGTTTATTATATTTTTTTAGGGGTCCGTACCCAAAGGGTAAAACGGGACCCTATTACTAAGACTCTGCTATCCGTCCGTCTGTGTCACCAGGCTGTATATCATGAACCGTGATAGTTCGACAGTTGAAATTTTCACATATGATGTATTTCTGTTGCCGCTATAGCAACAAATACTAAAAAATAGAATAAAATGAATATTTATGGGGGCTCCCATACAACAGACATGATGTTTTTGCCGTTTTTTTAGATAATTGTATGGAACCCTTCGTGTGTGACTCCGACTCGCACTTGGCCAATTTTTTTTCACATTAGTATACACTTTATCAACTCACTGCTGAGTAAAAGCTTTCATTCTCAACCATACTGAATCATAACACAAAATATTGTCGTGGCGGTCGAACCGTTTGGCTCAGACCAACCCAGGTCTTATCCGTGATTCTTAGTAGGTCACTCGCTGACCTGGTTTTGCCAACACTTTCTCTGTAGTCTTTTAGCAACCATTCCGTTTTTATTCTACCTGCCAAAGTTAAGTCTTGCCAAATGTTTTTTGACTTGGCTTTTGTTTTTATTGATCAGTCACTTTTATCCAGCGGCTTCGCTCTCATTTCTCGAGTTAAAAAGTAGCTTAAGGGGGATGCGCTAAGGTAGCCCGCGAAATTCAAATTTTCTTAAGTTTTTTGCAATTTGCAGGTCTGTGTCAGGGTGTATGTTGATTAATTAAAATATGATTCGCGGCCGTAACAAATATGGTTTTACAGAATTATAATCATTAGAATCCGCAATACAACTAATTCTTATGTATTTTTTTGTATTTATTTATTTCTAGATGGTTTTACAAATTAAACCTAGGCTAGTTTTGAGTACAAATGAGTTAAGCATCTGTAGCCTAACTAGGCAAAACCTGTATTTCGGCTATCAGCGCCAATCCTCTCGGATAATTTTACATTTATAATAGTCAGTAGTGTTTTTAGTAGTGTTTGTTTTATTCTATGAACTTAGAGAGTTGTATTGCTGATTCTAATGATTATAATTCTGTAAAGCCATATTTGTTACGGCCGCGAATCATATTTAGATCAACATACAACCTGTTACTGACCTGCAAATTGCAAATTACGTAAGAAAAATTTAATTTTGCGGGCTATCCTGACGCTTTCGTCTTAATATCTCACTCTTGCACGAGAATGTGGTTTCAAGTCCTGGCAACTACCAATGTGACTTATTCAATCGTTCTTAAGACATGTACTTTCCGAGTTTTTCTTGGACATTACTGACAACGGTGAAAGAAAATATCGTGAGGAAACCTGGATTTATAAGTCAACACCGCCTGAAATTAGGGATTTCCAAACTGTTGCAGTTTTTAAAAGAAGAGCGAAAGACCACTATTTTTCCATTTTCGTCATAGTTGCATATTATGTATTAATTATTTTATACTTAGGTATATTTTAGTGATATTTATTTTACAAGTTTGTATGTAAGTAGATACTAGTACTTATTGTATTCTATGTTTATATTTAAATTTGTGAATAGTATTTTTTTTATTTGATGTATTCCATTTTATCTTCTACTCTTACATACGTTGTCTACATCTCTTTGTCTACTTTCCTATCGCAGGTGTGCTGGAAGAGATTTCTTTAGAAATAAGCATCATCTTTGTACGTATTTTTCTGTTCCTTTCTTCTTGTCTGTTCATATGTGTGTACATAAACTGTTAAATAAATAAATCTGAAATCGCCAACCCGTTTTGAGCAACCGTGGTGACCAATGCCTTATCTCTATCAGCCTTTGCCGAACAGTGGGACCGTTATAGGCTGGTATTATTATTACGTCACTCCACAAACTATTCCTATGACAAAAATATCAAACCAACGAACACACATCCTCAATCATAATATGAGTAGCATGTCATGAATGAATGAATATATGCGATTAGTATCTTGTGAGCATGACCATTAAAGTATTTCTGTAATAACTACGTTCATCATTGATAAACAGGTCAATTTCAAATTTTTATATCAGTTCAGTAGTGTATTAATAGTGAATGAATAATAGTAACAATGCTGTGCTATACATGTAACACATGAACAAAGTGTTTTTATTAATTATCAGACTCTAAGAAAGTGCTACGGACTTGTGTAACAGTGCAAATTTGCACTTTTAGTATTCGTATTCTATCACGTAAAATAATAAGTTAGAGTTAAATTGCTTATTAGTCTATTAGGCTAGATTGTAATAAATTATTAGGAACTTTAGTTCTTATTAATACAAAAAAAAAAGTTCAGTATAACTACCAGATAAGAGGAAATTGTTGGTCATCTCTTCGAGATAATAAATCAATATTTGATGAATCAATAATACTGCATGGGTTATACAGTCAACAACAAATTCGACTAACACCGTTACTTAACACTATCATGTGTACCTATTGATTCAAAACGATTCGATAGGTTGCTTTACTGCATTTCATGTTATTGCATGTGTTAGATTATTCATACTTATAGGAAAACAACTGTTGAATTGATGTTATAAAACAATAACCACTCCAAGAACTTCAGTAAATAACAAAGAAAATGCCAGCTGTTATAAGACAGATGACGTTGACTTAGAATAGTAAGAATAGTAATTTATTTAATAAAAAAGAGGTACAGTCTGTTACAAAGTAGGACTACAACTTAGGAATAGTTTACATCTGACATGAGTAGGTAACAATACAATTTTACGATCTGATATCCTAGCTAGGTTACTTGGTAGCCTGTATTAAGGACAATCAGCCCTCATTTCCCGAAAAGTAGGTCAAAAGTATTGCTTAGACTGTATAACTTAAGGTTACGTTTCGTTCCAACATGATTTATTCATTGTGTTCTTACCGTAAATTAATATTTTGTGAAACAAGAGTTCTAATTTAAAATAAATGTAATCATCACTTCCTAAATTATTATTTCACAAACAGTTAATTTATGGTAACAGTCAATATTGTGACTTAAAAGACTAGATTCCAAACGAAATTCGTGATTTGCTATTCTACCAAATCAAAACAAATGCTTATTATTAATTTTATCATTACAAATTGATAAACTAATAATGAATAGTGTGATACTTGAATGTTTATTCGATTTTACGTTGCAATATCTATGTACCAAGTTGTTTCTAAACAATTCTCGGAACTTTCAAGTGATGTTGATATTTTTTCTCAACTTTACATAAAAATAACAAGTAAAAACTTGCTAAATTCCTAAATTATCTTATTAAGTTTTAAACCTGTTCCACTATAAAAGATTTGTTTATTATCACTCTTAAAAGAAATTATAAGGTCAAAATTGTATGACGCTCTGTGATTAGTGGATACTAATATCTTATCAGATCTTACTTAAACATTATAAATACACACTAACTATATTGCTAAATTATCTCATTAAGTTTTAAAGTAGTCTCACTACATAAATAGCTATGCTAATAGATATTCTGCCAAGACTGTGTGGTGCTCTGTGATTGGTCGAAAACGGCGGGCAAAATTTGAGATTTGTGAAGACTATAAATGGGCATGTAACCAACAGATCAGGGGACCCCTTATGCTAGCTGTTGAACGGTAAAGACCTGGTGTCTGCCGTAATATTAAGCTGCTAAAGAGATTCATCGCCACAAAGAGATAGTACTCTGTAAAATGGAAACTCTGGCCGGCAAGCCAGAGAGAGCTGGTACGCTCTGTAACGCGGAAGCTCTGGCCAAATCATCCAGGGACCCTATAAGCTAGATGTCCAACGGTAAAGACTTGGTGTCTGCCGTAATATTAATCTGCCAAGGAGTTCCAACGCCACCAGGACATAGTACACTGCAAAGTGGAAACTGGCCCAAGAGAGCTGGTAGTAGGACGCTGTAAAGCAAGTTCTGCACACATTAAATAAAGACGAGTATTTACTTTTCTAAAACCATATTTCTTAGCTATTCTATGTAACTTACCTCGTTGCTCTAGTGGCCGTAAGCGCTACTGCTGAGCATGAGGTCCGGGGTTCGATTCCCAGGTCGTTCAAAGTGTTATTGTGTTTTTCCACCAGGAATTTCTCAGTAGCAGCCAGAGTCTGGATTTGTGCCCGGTTGATGGCAATAGGCTCGTCCCCTATTACATGGGACTTAAACATAACTGGCGAAACGTGAGTGTTCTATAGGTACATCTCTGCCTAACCCTTCGTGGATTACAGGCGTGATGTTATGTCTATGTAACTTAATATGTGTAAAATGTAACATGGGTATCATACCCTTGCAGTTAGGTACCTATTGATCTAATATAATACCTAAAGTATAAAATTTGTGAAAATAGTATATCATAACCTGTATTTTTTAGTACATAATCACCATAGCCTGCAAGATGCTCCGTGGCACTATTGACGCACCTGACCTGCATGCTGTGCTGGCTCGTTTTTTGTCCCAGACAATTACTGCCGCGGCAGAAACCACAGGTTGTTTGCCGTGCCTCCATGTCGCACCGTTTCGCGTGCTAAGTCCCCAGTACCTCGCACTCTGGTCGCACTTAATGATCTCTTGGATTCCAATCCAACAAACGATCTGTTTGCGGATGAATGGACGAAGATTTTATTGGCGTGCCTGAAATACTGTGAGAGGGATTCATGAAAGTATTGTAATTTTATTTTATTTTTTTATTGTTTTATAATTGTTTTTATGTTTTCACCAGAATTTTAAAATTTTATATTCTTTTCTATGAATGTGTATCTGCCTTTAATTAATGTAATTGGTATAACCGTGTTAATTAAAGTTAAAATAAATAAATAAAAGGTTCCCGTCCTATTTAATGTAACTTGTGTGATTATGTGATCCATCAGCGGCGAGGTGTCATTTTTTGTAAGAGAGAAGCCGAAGCGAAGCCGGTTTTAACTTATTTAAGTACTTATCAATAAAGTGTTGTATTAACTTTAAATTAAAAGTCTTTCCTTTACTTAATTTAACACCGCGTATCGTCATGTAGCTGAACCATAAAGACGCTAAGTATCACTACACTAACAAAAACTTTCAATGTTTTACAGAAATAAACTCTACTTTAGTAGGTACCTACTATCATTCTAAAATTATTATAGGAATAATTTATAGAATCGATACAGTTGAACAGTTGAAAACTAAATAAAATGTCCAATATTCCTGCATCTCGTTCTCGCTGACGCATTTTTCTATAACTGTCTCTATTTTTTGTAACCCGTTGACAGCGGCTTGCTCTCATTCTTATCAAGCGCACAAGCGGTGCCGCGTGACCTAAGTGACTTCATGACGGGGTCGTTAGTACGATTTTTTTGTTCCCAATTATGACGTTTTGGCGCGGAGTTATTATGAGACAATTTTTTTTATTTTAATTCAAAGCTAAAAATAGGCGTTTTTGCTGTCTGAAGGTTATGGTGAATTAATATCCGCAGTGTAACTATATTTCTTGGCAATAGTAGACTCTACTGACTGTTCCATTTTTCAATAACAGTAGAGTTGCTGATGCGAACCTCCGAAGAGAAGCCGGTAGGAATCGTGTTGTATGGTGCTTTCGCCACTGTGATCCATTATATGAAAGTTAAAATAATATCAGGCTTTTATTAATTTATTACAAGATATACCCTTTTCTGTACTAGGTATCATTGAGTTAGCTAAAAGTAGGTTGGATTCCTATTTTTACTGTGTATTTGAGAGATTCAATTCATTACAGTATCCATTATCTTTTACATGCTTAGTCTTAAAATTTTATATCAGTACAGATATTTTGTGAATATTTAATTTAATAATTAAGATTTTAGAGAATGCCTCGTTCTCGTTGGTCTAGTGGTCACAAGAGCTACTGCTGAACATGAGGTCCTGGCTTCGATTCCCAGGTCAGGCAATTTTAATTGGGTTTTTCCATTACGGATTTCAGAGTCTGGATTTTTGCCCGGTTGATGGTAATAGGCTCGCCTCCATTACATAGAACTTAAACGTAACTGGCGAAATGTGGATGTACTACGTATGCCTCTACCTGACCCTTCGGGGATTACAGGCGTGTTGTTGTTATCTTGTTTTTTTTTTTTTGGGTTGCTTTTACTCTTGACCTTAGTCCAGGTCAGAGGTGACAGAAACAAAGTCGACGATGGAGTGAGCTTACCCAGAAGAAGCCTGTTCACTCTCACTTTGAAGAAGTTTTAAACATTAAGAAATAAAAGATGAATCGACTTTTGTTACTGAACGTACATTTTGATTATACATCTGTTCAATACTATCATTGATATGGCTGTACCCACGCTCTCCATTTTTTAGTTCTACGAAATTTAAATAACAGAATACAAGGACCAATTTATTTGTTGGATTCAGTAGATAACAAATTGTTCTGTTTTGTATATTTTCTACGAGTATTATTCCTCAATATGGAATAACATGAAATATTCAATCGAATCACTGACTGATTACTGGATTATTGGTGTACCACAATTAAATATACTAAAAACATCCTTTGTGTTCCGCTTTTGTTAAAGCTTAATTAATGAGGGGTTTAAATAAAATGCAAGCAGGAATTTTTAAACAAGTGAAGGGTGCGCTTCGGTTTTGTCCATGTTGTTGTTGACTTTCTTTTTTATGCGGCTCTGTTTTGAAATAAATGACAAACATATTTCCAGGGCCTGCACGTTGAACAGATGTGTTATGGCTGACGTCATGTTATTTTGTTTTAGTTAATAATATACATGACGGGGGAAATTAGTATCTATTATTCAGGGCTCAGGAAAGAGCAATCTCCTCATGACTATTCTATCTGCCTATCCTTTTCCCAACTATGTTGGGGTCGGCTTCCAGTCTAACCGGATGCAACTGAATACCAGTATTTTACATGGAGCGACTGCCTATCTGACCTCCACAACCCAGTAACTGGGTAATACAATACCCCTTGGTAAGACTGGTTGTCAGACTTTAGAGGTTCTCACGACCCGTAACGACTGTCAAAGATCCACGAATGACAGCCGGGACCAATGGATTAACGTGCTTTTCGAGGCACGGAGGAGTCTCGGTATGTAAAGATGGCCACCCATCCACGGACTAATCCCGGCAAGCGTAGCTTAACCTGATGGATCGACCCATGCGGCTGTTATTACTTAGCCACGAGCTCCTCATGACTCTCTGCGTCAAATCCTTGCCTCACAAAGTGATAGTAACTTTTGGTCAAGTTTTATTTGAATGAATAATAATTGATTTAATTAATCTGCAATGTTCAATGTCAGGTGCTTAGTACTCGCAACCGGCGTGCGTGTATCACCAGTGATATTAACGTTAAAAAAGCAAAAGGAGTGAGTTTATTTAATGTTGTTTTCATAACTATGTTTAATTCGATGTCTATCCACTTCAAAATTACTCGTTGTAAATACGTTAAGAAATAGACAAACATTTTAGATCTCATTGTCATGATCTTTTGGTTTTCATTGAATAAAAGTGTAATATAGTGTAGGTACCTTAATATTTAAATGTCTGTATTTTTTTGAACAAATAAATTATTCTTATTCTTGGGGTCTACTCATGGCTAACTATCGGCAAAAAAAAGACAGTCGAAGAGATAAGCCAAAGTCAAAACTGTGACTTGAAGTCGGGTAAGGAGTCAAACTCAACAAAGGAAACTGTGGAAGTTATAAAACGGCTGAACATTCGGCCGATACTTCGGTTTAGTGCTTCGGAGTAGACCCCCTTATTATTATTCATAGCTGCAGTGCTATTCTGTAAAAATCTCACCGTGAAATATTGCGTAGAGTGGGCTGTCAGTGTCATCTCAATGATGCTAGGGATTGACCAAACTTTACATTTACAATCATAATCGAGATTTCTATAATCTTTTTTATGGTAATTCTGTTGAGCATTTTATATTATTTCAAAGCTAGTATTTAAGTGTCTAAACATTACTTATTAGGAGGGTTTTAAATAAAATAGCAAAACATAAATTCAGTCAAAAACTGAATTTTGTTTTTTTTTTTTATTTTGGTCCTAGACTAGTCTTTTGGTTCTATGTTTAAACACTTAAATACTAGCTTTGAAATAATATAAAATGATCAACAGAATTAGCATAAAAAATATTATTAAATCTCGATTGTGATTGTAAATGTAATACTTGGTCCATCCCTAGCAGCAGGTGGGATGACACTGACAGCTCACTCCACGCTCGCTTCACAAAAGTTTTCACGGTGAGATGATCACACTTATTGAGCCGTGATTAAATCATCGTCGTCCCATGTTACTTGGGGGCAGCGCAAAAGGTTTTCTTACTTCATTCTCCCCTGCCTACCGTCATGCAATCATTCACTCCCTCTCTTCCATATAATTCCTCACACAACCCATCCATCTTTTCTTTGGCCTTCCGTTCCCTCTCTATCCATCAACATTTATACTATTCACTCTTTTAGTCACATGCATGAGGAGCTCGTGGCTCAGTAATAACAGCCGCACGGGTCGATACATCAGGTTAAGCTACGCTTGCCGGGGTTGGTCCGTGGATGGGTGATCATCTTTACAAACCGAGACTCCTCCGTGCCTCATAAAGCACGTTAAGCTATTGGTCCCGGCTGTCATTCGTCGAAATTAAATACAATTAAAATGTGGATCTTTCACCGTCGTTACGGCTCGTCAGAAGCCCGAAAGTCTGACAACCAGACTTCCCAAGGGGTATCGTATTACCCTGTTACTGGGTTGTGGAGGTCAGATAGGCTGTCGCTCCATGTAGAATACTTAATAGTTACAGAATAGTTAGACTGGAAGCTGACCTCAACATAGTTGGGATAAGGCTAGACAGATTGATTGACTCTTTTAGTCACATGCGTTTTCTCCTGCCTCAGCACATGTCCCTACCAAGCCAAACGATTTCTTTTTAAGTTTTCCGTCACTGGCGCCATTTTCAAACTTTCCCTTATAGAGCCGTGATTGAATATTAAAAAGTAATACCGTAACTGCTTATCACACCGATTTATCTAAAGAGACACACACATCTAACCTTTAGCGAAACTTGTAACTTTCCACTTATATTAAATTTATTTTCTTATGGATAATAAAATGTTTCGAATAACTACAACTTTCTTTTCAAAATATTATAAAAGTTCTATTTGTACATGTTAAATTTTACTTTGACTGAATAGAACTCAATTCCAAGTACCTTTTATAAGTAAAATGCAGCAACATTGATAAGAGAGTACAGAAAACATCGCACAATTTCATTTCTCAGAACTTATTATTTGACAAACGTTCAAGAGACATTTCATAAATACTTTTCGTTCACTCTTTGTTTCCTTTTCATTCCTTTGAAAACGTTTATTATGAATAAAGTTCTGATAACTTCAACTCATTAAAGACTGATAATAAAAAATTATGAAAGAGAAGAGAGAAATAATTATGAGTTGTTTAAGTTTAACCCTTCGTTTAACCTATATTTCAGGGAATTGCCTTCCGTTTGGAAAGACGACTGAAACGTTGAGGTATTTGAAATGCTTTGTGAAACAAAAAATTAGCTTTTCGTTTCAGCGGTTTTCTGTCCAGTCAGTATTTTATAAATATATACCTTAATAAAGACAAAAAAAAAAAAGAAAATATTTTATTTTACACAAGTCTACATGGGCACTTATGAAACCTCAGAAGCTAGGTAGACGGTTCCAATTGGTCGTTTCCTATGGAGAAGAGCCGACAAGAAGCTCTACCCTTTTAAAAGAAATTGGTTTTTACAATGTTTTCAAATTACAGCGTTAATAGGTATGGGAGGACAGTGTAGGCCCGTCAACAAGTACCAAGTACTTAACAAAATAGAAGATGGTTTACAAAGCTACAGTTTTAATAAGCCCACAACATTCTCACATTAACAAAAGATTACAAAAAAAAGTATAAGTCCTGGTTTCCTCATGATGTTTTTCCTTCACCGATAATATAATCTTCTTTATTACTTAGGAAAGTGGTTACAAATTGTGTGATGTACCTGACACTTGTGCAAGGCGGTTAACCTATGTTACAAGAGCCAGTGCCCTCTCCCAGAGGAAATACTGATTAACAAATGAGAAATATAAAAGACTAATGAAAAAACTGAAAATTTAAGTTAGTCGACTATTACTCGGTAACTTGTAATACTTAGCTTTGATAGTTTTCCTTTTAGTTTAGTTTACTGCTATGAATTTTTTCACATTTCCAAAATCAACCATTTAGCTGGCAGGGCGGGGGACACTTGACCCTAACAAAAAATAGCACTTTAAAGCTTAATATTACGCAAACGGATCCCTGAATTGAAAAAATGGTTTTCGGCCTATCCAACGATACCCCATACTATGGGATAGACGAGAAAAAAACATATAATAGCCACAAAAAAAAAATATTCAAGGTTTTCTTTTACGACTTTGTCGGCATGATTGATATCTATACCCATGCCAAATTACAGCTTTCTAGTGCTAAGAGTCTTTGAGCTAAGCTGGGGACAGACGGACGGACGGAAAGACAAAAAGACAGACGGACATGGCTAATGGCAAACTATAAGGGTTCCTTGTTGACCACGAAACCCTAAAAATGGTTAAAAATTGTGAAAGAAATTCCGTAATGGTGATTGTGTGTATGCGTCTAGTGTGTATACAAATATCAGTAATATCAAAGATAAACTTAAAAATTTGCTTATAAGGATCTTAAACTCATCTCCACAACATTAACAGAGTTCGCAATTACCACAGAGTAGTTTCGACACAGAAGCTACACACGTCAAACTAACACCACCCGGCCTGGCCCGCGCCGGTCATTAATCACGTCGCGTCGTTTAGCCCTATTATTAGGGTAACTGCCCCGGCTTTTAAATATCCACCTAGCGATACTAAAAAGCATCGATGTCAAGGCGATAACTGGCCGTGGATTGAACCGTTCCGACGCTCAAATTTGGTTTCTATATCTATATATATTTTTATGCCATAGAAATAGATTAAACTTACCAAGCGCTAAGCTAAAAATGCTTGTTGAGTGCATTTTTAGCTTAGCGCTTGGTACACTATAATTCGTGTCAATTAAAATATATAATAAAATACCAGATAAAGTTAAAGAAGAACAAAAATTTAATACATTTTTAAAAAGGGTGGAGATTTGAGATGGGGCAGTAACGGCAACTACCTTAACCGTTGTAGCTACAGGAAAACGGTCTTAGGAGACTGTCCTCAACTTTTTGAGAAATTTTGATCTGCATTCACAGACTTTGAAAAAAAAATACAGTCAGCAGGAAAATGGGCAATATTCACAAAATCTTTTTTTTAAGCCAGTCGATCCTGTTTCTTATAAGGATCAAAAACCTTTTTTGGACCAACAGAGGTTTGAGTACTAGAAAAGTCATAAATCGCAAAAAAACTTTTCCCATACAGTAGGAAATGAGACTTCAACTTATTTTTTATTTGATGGATAGATGGACGGCTACAATGAAGACTAGCCAAAAATAACAAAAAAAAATTTGAAAGAATACGCGTCATTATTTAATTTGCTCTGAAAACAGAATCTAGATAATTTAAAGCAACGAAGCAACAACTTCAGTTGCTTGGTTGCTTGTAATTTCTGAAATCTGCGCAACACCCGCCATACCCGTTCTAACTTTCAACCGACAATTCGCAAGGCAGTGGATACAAACATAATTATGGTCCTATACCGTGACCAGCTCGCAGTCCTGACCCGATTTTTTTTTATATGGCGCTATTTAATAGAATAACTTTATAAAAAGAAATACGGCAGTGTTCAGGAACTCAGATTTACTTACCACAATTTTCTATGGAATTAGTCCTAGCACATTATTAGCTGCTACCCGCTCTGTAGTAAAGAGAATAAACCTATGCATACGTCAAAACGGCTACCGCTTTGAACACCTCATATCTTAGAGCACAAAAGTGAAATTTATAGGTGAATCCAAATGTAAAGTTTTTAATTTTAAGGTGAAATAATACGCAAAGTAGAAGTTATTGTTTTTATTTGTTTTTCGATCAGTCTTGTTTGATAGTAAAAAATGTAATTTGGAGTCTCATTTCCTACGTAATGTATGGAAAAGTTTTTTGTGATTTATGATTTTTTTAGTACTCAAACCTAATCCTTCTTGGTCCAATAGAGGTTTTTGATAAGAAAGAGGATCGACTGGTATAAAAAAAGTTTTTGTGAAAATTGCCCATTTGCCTGCTAACTGTAATCTTTTTTCAAAATCTGTGAATGCAGATCAAAATTTCTCAAAAAGTAAAGGACAGTCTCAGTGTTTTCCTGTAGGTACATCGGTTAAGGTAGCCCTTACTGCCCCATCTCAAAAATCTACCCTGTATAAATTAAAACAATTTCTATCATATAATTGGGTAAAATGATCATATTTTATAAAACCTACCACCTTTTTTCTGGGTGGGAATTTATCAAATAAGTTTGTTAGACTTTTACTGACTAAAACCCACCCGAAATTTTGACGTGCCACTTGCGAAGCGTGTAAAACCTATCTACCTCTTTTACTTAATATTTTGTTATTGTGTGTATTGCATTAATATTAAACATAACTACAATAAATTAATCTCGATGTTTTTTGTTAAGTCATAAAAACCGTGCAAAGTAGGAGCAGATCGTTACTTTTGAATAAACTGAACAAAATGGTACAATCATGCTCCGATTGTTAATTTTATGAAGACGATTTTAATCCCGTCGTTACCTTGATATTGAAGGCTCGAAGGTTTCTTTTATAAATAGAGAGTAATTTTAAGAACGCTTGCCGCCAAGGCGGACTGGTCTTGTTAATAGATGTAAAAATATTAATGAAAGAGCACACGACCGCTGACGCTGATAGCACACCTCCGCCGCGAAACCATAGCAGCGAAACCGCAGTAGTTCGCCGACGCCGACGCCTGCTATCTGGATGCTTCTGAGGAGCTGCTGAATAAGCTTGAGCGCATGCAAAACTTGTGCATTCGCTTTGTTTTTGGTCTTCGAAAGTATGACCATGTTTCTCACTCAAGTGGCTCCCAATCCGCCTTCGCAGGAACACTCGGATTTTATGTCTCCTCTTCAACATCTTACACAACCCGTCTTATCCTTCCTACCTGCGGGAGCGTTTTTCTTACGCTCGTCCTAGCGACGCTCCATGTAGATCGCACCTTAGATCCCTCCTTAAATCTCATCCTGATAAAACTAGCTACTATTCTTATTCCTTCTCGGTGCATGCTGTAAGATCGTGGAACTCACTTCCGCCTAGCATTCGTGATTTCAGTGTGTGAGCCAGCTGTAATGATTGATTTGACTGGTGATGACACCATACCATTGTGTCCTATTGTTATGAGTCACAATAAATTAAAAAAATACATTAGAATCAAGAAATTAATTAAACGGTCACAGAGAGCAATTAAAAAACAAAATCTCTTAAAATTGAATCTTTCCCTAAGAAAGGAACGTGTAGTCCTATCAAAAACTTTAAATACATGTACTATTGAATTTGATAAATGTAGGCAAAAATATGACACTGACATCCAGCTGCTCTATAATGATTTATTACACAAGGAGCACTTACTGAAGGATATTTTTGAAAAATATGAAACTTCACAATGTCAACTAAGTGACCGCTTGTTGGAGGCTGGGGAACTACTGGATTTGGTGAAGTGCAATGCTGAGAGGTATGAGTCTCTGACTAATAACCTCTCATGTAGCTGTGCCAACCAGCCACTACCTACTCAGCCTCAGCCTAACTTGAACCCTCCGGTGTTGGCTCTTCCAGGAGAGACCTGTGTTAGCTCACAGCAAAATAAAACAATATTTTTTTGTGATGAATTAGGTTCTGGCTTTGGAAAAATTTTACTCAATTACCTTAGCCATAGTTTTACCAATCAGAGCTATCATAACATAAGTTTTAAACAAATGATTAAAAGAATTACAGACACAAACCTAAATAATTATTCTACAATGGTTTTGTTATTAGGAAATAGTACTAGTATTACCAGAAAGGACATAGTGGATGGTGTGAACACCTTATTAAAGTTAAATGTAGGAAAGCTGATATTGTGTGCTTTTCCTTATTCTGACACCTTATCAGATGATGATAATAATTATATTTTTAGGTTGAATAATACTATTCATAGGCTGACATGTTGTCATAGTGACAAATTACTGTATTTTGACACTAATAAGTTTGTTAGTGGTTTTAAGTTGACTCAGAGAACTTTATCTCTGTCTGGGAAATGTAGACATAAGATTGCTATGTTGATAGCATATAATATTAATGAGGTTATAGCTAATATAACGAAATTTAGTATTAGTGACGAGTCTGTGTTGTCTAGTTATACTAACAACATAGAGATTAATTATGAGTCATCATGTTGTACGAAGGAGGATCCACCTATAATACCAACATCCTTGGAGGCCACTACCAGTCAGATAGGGTATTCTCTTCCTGCTGGAACTCATACAGGCATTCTAGACTCTTCAGTTGTAGTTGTGGAGGTCACTCCAGATAATTCTTTAAACTAGACTGTAAGACAACAGAAGTTACCCATTCAAATAACCAATTATTATTATTAGCGAATAATAAAAAGGTATCTTCTGGCCATTTAACTCATAAAAAAAAAACAAAGGGAGTGCAACATACTTTAAAATTATTTCATCAAAATATCCAAGGTTGCTCTTCCAAATTACTGGAAATAGAATTGTTTTTAGAAAATACCAAGTTTGATGTCATTTGTTTAACAGAACATTGGTTAAAAGATCATCAAGTGATGTCAATTAATTATGAAAATTATTGTGTAGTTAGCCATTTTAGCCGAAAACGTATGATACATGGCGGATCATTAATATTAATTAAAAGTTCTATCAAATCGAAAGAACGGAAAGACATCATCGGACTGTCGGTTGAACACACCATTGAATTGTCCTGTGTTGAGCTTGATAAGCATGTTATAGTATGCGTATACAGACCTCCAAGTTACCAGAATCTATCTTTGTTTGATTCTGTAATGGAAGATGTGTTAAAAAAACTTAGTACTAATAGTAAGTCAATAATCATATGTGGTGATTTTAATATTAACTTAGTAGAAAATAACTCGAACACTGTCAGATTATTAAGTCTTTTTAGGTCATTTGATTTGTCAAATGTTTTTATTGAACCAACCCGAGTGACAGCTTCTTCTGCCACTTGTATAGATAATATTTTTTGTAATTGTGATTACTTACACAAACAAATTGTAAATAAGTTGCCATCTGATCATAGTGGTCAAACAATAACATTTTGCTCCTATATGCCTGTACAAAAAACTCAAATAAGGTTTAGGCCAATTACAAGTAAAAATTTAGAGAAATTAAATAATTCTTTGGCCAGTGCATTATGTGTTCAGAGATTTAATAATATTTGTGACCCAAATGAGTTCTACGCCGAGTTCTTTTCACTATTAAACACACAATTTAATGACACTTTTCCACTAAAGACTAAAAGTATTTACACAAAGTTCGTATTTAGTGATTGGGCGACTCCAGGTATTCGTAAAAGCAGGGAAAATCTTTTTGAACTTTATGGCCTAAAGCAACATAAGAATAATACAAGCTTTCATCAATATGTTGCAAAATATTCTAAAACTTTTAAAAGTGTGTGCAAAATAGCTAAAGCTCTTTATATTAGCAATAAAATAAAATCAGCTGATGATAAAATAAAAACTACCTGGCAAATAATAAATAATGAAACAGGTAGGAAAAAACAGCGTAATACTGAATTAAATTTAGAAACTGCACATGGGCCCATCACTTCAGAGGTAGAAATAGCTCAGGAATTTGAAAACTTTTTTGCTAATATTTCCCTTAAAACTACTGAAACTTTAAATTCCTCACCCGCGCTCTCGGCTGCCTTACTTAGAAAGAATGTAAAAGTATGCCCTTTGGAATTTAGGTTCCAACATACAAACCCCCAGGCTGTTATAAAAACTTTTAAAGATCTTAAAATTAAATTAACAGAAGATCTCTGGGGCATGTCTGTAAAAGTCTGTAGATCTATAATCGAAACCATTGCGCCCTATTTAGCTTTTATATTTAACACCAGTGTGGATCAAGGAGTCTTTCCGGATCTCATGAAACACAGTAAAGTAGTTCCTTTGTTCAAATCCGGAGATAGTAAAGAACCCAATAATTATAGGCCTGTGTCAATTCTGCCAGTTCTCAGTAAGGTGTTTGAAAAGTTGATGCTCAATCAAATGTTACGTCACTTTAATAAAAAATCCATCTTTCATGAACAGCAGTACGGTTTCACTAAAGGGCGTTGTACCACTGACGCCGGTGTTACCCTAATAAAGAACATTTTTAACGCCTGGGAGGAAGCACAAGATGCCATTGGAATCTTTTGCGACCTCTCTAAAGCGTTCGATTGCGTGAACCATGAGACACTTTTGCTCAAACTAGAGCACTATGGGATTAGGAATGCAGCTCTTGATTTACTAAGATCATACCTAAAAGATAGAAAGGTTAAAGTTCAAATAAACGGCGTTAACTCATTAGGGTCTGAAATGGCAATGGGCGTTCCTCAAGGTTCGATATTGGGTCCATTCCTCTTTTTAGTTTACATTAATGATTTACCCCAATTACTTCAAAATCAACCGAAGATGGTGTTATTTGCTGATGACACATCATTGATCTTTAAAATAGATCGACGATCACAAAATCTTGATGAAGTGAATAACTCTATTCTTCAGGTCCAAGATTGGTTTACGGTAAATAATTTGGTATTAAATGAAAAAAAAACCAAATGTATTAGATTTAAATTACCTAATGTTAGAAGTAGCGAATGTGATATCATATTGAACGGAGAAAAACTGGAATTTATTAATCAAACGGTTTTCCTAGGAATCACTATAGACGAGAAACTGCAATGGGGACCACATATAACCTCTCTGGCGGGGCGGCTAAGCTCGGCCGCTTATGCTGTTAGAAAGATAAGACAGCTAACAGATATAGAAACCGCGCGTTTGGTTTATTTTAGTTACTTCCACAGCATTATGTCGTATGGCATTTTACTGTGGGGTCGGGCTGCTGACATTGAGTCCATCTTTATTTTGCAAAAGAGAGCTGTCAGAGCAATTTATAATCTCCGTCGCCGCGAATCTCTTAGGGAACTATTTAAAAGGATTAATATTATGACGGTACCTTGCCAATTCATTTATGAAAATATTATGTATGTAAGGAAAAATCTACATATTTTTAACAAGATAAGCGATAGACATAATTTTAATACTAGAAATAAAGATAAAATAGATCAACCATTTTTCAGATTATCTAAAGTACATACATCTTTTATGGGGTACTGTGTTAAATGTTACAACAAAATACCTTGTGATATATTGAAATTAAATGAGAGAAAATTTAAAACACATATTAAAAGTACACTTTGTAAACAAGCATATTACAAGTTAGAGGATTATATCCAGGACAGGAATGCTTGGAAACATGCTGGTCCAGCTCCATAGGACAATCTAGAGTCTAGACAAAATCAAACTGGTTGCTATTTTTATGGTAAAATCTGTTATTTTTATGATATTCATTTTACATTCTGTGATAACCTATACTCACACACTGACTTATTTTTTTAGAAAAACATACTTGTATGATGTTTGTAAATATGTGAACACCACGTATCTATCTAATAATTAAGTTATTTTTCATTGCTTAGTTTTTAATTCGTTTTACCTATTATGGTATAGTAATTTTATTCTAGGTGCATCGTCTTCACATATAATCATATAATTAATGTAATCAAACAAAATATTGTAAAACATTTTTAAAAGAGTACCGGTGGAGTTTCTTGCCCATTCTTCTCCATACGAAACTACCTTTTGGAAGGGGCAACTAGAATCAATTCTATTTTTTTTGTAAATTTTGACGTTCAAAAGTGCCTCTTATGTGCCTATTTGAAATAAATGGTTTGACTTTGACTTTGACTTTGATTTAAAAACAATTTCCTCATTCAAATTTCAATTAAAAGAGCACTACCTTTCCTCTCAACTGTGAATATTTATATATATATATGTTTGTATATATATGTTTTATGTATTTGTTTAGGTCTATGTAAGTTTTTTGCACGTGTGTATGTGTACATATTCGTGTGTAAATTTTATATGTATATGGTATAGTATAGGTATATTTAACATTTTTGTTTAAGACTTGGCATATTCATATTTTTCTCTTCTTGTTCTCACACACTATTGGCTACATTTCTTTTTCATTTCTCCTTTCGCAGGTCTGCTAGAAGAAATTTCTTAAGAAATAAGCAGTACCTTTGTACTACTATTATAATTATGTCGTATCTCTCTGTATTTTACTGTGTGTACATAAATAATAAAATAAATAAAAATAAATAGTTAAAATGTACTGGTTCGCGTCATGTTCCGCTACTCGCATCCGATTCGAGTAGCGGAACATGACGCGAACCAGTACAATTGAACTACTGCGGTTTCGCTGCTATGGTTTCGCACCGGAGGTGTGCTACCAGCGTGGACGCGGGGTTCTGGGGTCGAGTAGGTGGTGTTGGGTTTTTTCATTAACACTTTTAATGTTCACGAAGTAGACATGATAGTTAAATAATCAACCTGAACCATATGTGGTTCATAGAACAGGGAAAGGGATTAAGAAAAAAAAATACGGTTATTTTTGGTAAACATGACGCAAAGAAAGAACACAAATACAAAAAATAACAAGTTGGGGGAAAACATGCGTCACATCCATTCAAAACGGCCATCGCTCAGCATAATGCTAAGACCCTATGCGAGACAGAGCCCCGGCGCTGGTTTTCAGCGACAGCCGGCGTTGACGTGATGGCGTCAACCGGTGCAGCACACAGTGAGTTTATAAATAAAAAATAGAATAAATACAAATTATTTAATTCTACATGTTTATCTTAATATAATAATATTTAAAATGGCAACATTCCGTTCCGTCCGCAACAACGCCGACGTACACGCCACCGGCGTTTATTAATCTGTGCGCGGACTTCCTCTGTCCTTAAACATCATCATTTATTATTGTATATTATGTATATTTAAATTTATATAGATAATTGTATGCTTTATTTGTGTATGTATTAATTGTATATGTAAATGATACACCACTGACTACTTGCAGTATCGTCTCTCCCTCCCCCTTCAATCACCCTATATAAAATTTAAACAATTATATCTGTAATTTTTATGGTGTACTTAAAGAGTATTTATTCTATTCTGTCAGAAAACTATTTGTTTGACCTTTTTGACATAATGGTTTGGTTACGTAATTACTTAATAGCTAACATAGATGGCGCATTACTATGTAAAAATGTTATGATTGAATCATCACACTAATAATATAAAGGCGAAAGTATATGAGTGTGTGTGTGTGTATGTATGTTTGTTACTTCTTCACGCTCTAACGGCTGGACCAATTTTGATACAATTTTTATAGAGGTAGCTGACACCCTGGATTAAGACATAGGCTACTTTTTATCGCGATATTCCCACAGGATCAAGACTTACGCGGGTGAAACCGCGGGGCGCAGCTAGTTATGTAATAATAAAAAAAACCGGCCAAGTGCGTGTCGGACCACGCACAATGAAGGGTTCCGTAGTTAGGATGAATTTATCGCTAAAACAAACTTAACATTGTAGTTAAAAAACATGCTGTCCCATACATCGATATACGCCACGGTCAATTTCCCAACTGAAAATTTAAATTTGTAATCGCAAAAATGTTTTTTTTATATGATAAAACTACAATTTTACAATTTTCGGACTTATTCCTTTATTTGTGCTGTGAGACCTTGCTTCTGCCCAAATTTCATGATTCTAGGTCAACGGGAAGTACCCTATAGGTTTTGATTTATGTGCGAGATATTCGCAAAAAAAAATTATGTGATAAAACTACAAATTTACAATTTTCGGACTTTTTCCTTTACTTGTGCTGTGAGACCGTGCTTCTGCCCAAATTTCATGATTCTAGGTCAACGGGAAGTACCCTGTAGGTTTTGATTTATTTGCGAGTTTCGAAATATGGCGCAATAATGTCGCTTATATCGCCGTATCTTTTTATTGCGTTGACTTGGAAGCTTGATTTTTTTAGAGCTTCAAGGGACCATTGATTTACGTATTTGATATTAATCTCAACTTGATACGCGTTCCTGAGAAAAATGGCCTTGACAGACTGACAGACAGACAGACGGATAACGAAGTGATCCTATAAGGGTTCCGTTTTTTCCTTTTGAGGTACGGAACCCTAAAAAGATGTAGTACCTATTGAGCGATTGTATAAGTATTGATTTTGTAAACAGTGTAAGATGGTGTAGAGTGTAGATGATAAACTCGGTGCCTTAAGACTTTCGACTTAAGGCGCTGACAAGAGGCAAATAATGTAAGTAGGCTAGGCTTAAAAAAAATTGTCTAATCTATTTATAGTTTGTGGTAGCGGAAAAAATATATCTTATTCTTGAACGTATTTCTCAGAACTTGGTTGTTACCACAACACGTTTAGAAAAAAAATCCTGATACAAATTAACGGTAAACTAACCCTTAATTTACTTTGGGTTTCAATCCTAAATATCTGTATTAAATATCAGCGTACGGTTGGTTTTTTCAATAATAACAAGAACGTCTTATTTGTATGCAGAACTTGGTTGTTTTTTATTTTCGATTACTCAACTCATTTTTGAATAAATAGATAATTGCTTCATATTTTGCAATAAATTACAAGCGTTGTGTCATCGCGCTTCTCTTTCTTTTGTATGTAGTCTTACTGTGTGTAGTCTGACGGTGGTTTAGCTGTTGTCAGCGTCTTAAGACTTTTGACTTTTTTTTTTCGAAGATTAAGACTTTCTCAGTAGCAGTCCAGAGACTAGGCTTATTCCAATTGGATGTCACAATTCAATCCCATAGTTTAGAGTTGTGCTTGATTAATGGCAACTGGCTCTCGTCATATCTATTTATAAGTATACGTATGTCGCTGGCAGAATAGTCGACACCAGCTCAATTGCCCAGAAAAGAAAAAACTATAAATAAAAAATCGCGTGTGCGCGCCGGAGAAGGTTCTCCATAAAAATAAAATTAAAGAGGCGTTACAACGCATGCTGGGCACTAGCTAGTATGCTAATAAAAATGTGGCTGTTCTAGAAACTTTAACTTACTCCTTCAGAAAATTTAGGCGTGTTGTTATGATATATTACAATGATTTCTAAAAACCCTTACCGCCTTATTACAAATCAAGATTTATATTTTGACATGGCTTACACCATGCATCCAGTTTTTGTAATAAGAACGTAACAGTGATTGAAATACCGTTCTTTATACAAAACTGAAAACTTAGTTCGGTACTAAGTTGTCAATTTTGTGTTTAGGAACTTTACCATAGTCGGAATAAAGTTCGAAATTCCATAATGGCTCCATGTTTTAAACCTGGGTCTGCAGATAATTATAGTTGAAAAATTGCTCTACAAAGAGCTTAACTTAGCAACACATCATTGGTGATTTAAAAATGCTACTTTGTTTGTTACTTGTAAGTACCTAAATTGTTACTAAGCAACGCAAGCTACATCTAGAGAATTACTTTCCTCGCTCCATTTGTCCTCAAGAGGTTCATCAAAGTGGTTAGTGCTGGGACAACGATTTTAATCCGGAGGCCGGCCACCGTAGTTGCATGGAGCAATATTGTTCACCCCCTGTATCAGACGTACCTGTATAGGTAGGTGATATGCCAACGTAATTAACGTATGCTGTGATGCGGTGTGGTATTAATTAATTAAATGGATAATTTCGACTAAATAATTCATGCCTTTTACATAATGACATGTGACAGTGAGCCTTGTCGAGTGAGAATTGCTCGTAGATAGACTACGAGCAATTTTGAAGGTCTAGCTTGGGTCAAGGTTTGGCTTTTTCTTTTCCTTTTATTTTTTGTAATCCTACTTATGAATGAATATTGGAAAAAAAAATTGCCAACAAAAGTGAAAACTTAAAACTTTAAACAGCACATCATACAGTCGAGCATACATTATACAAATTATTAGTGTCCAATGTATATATGCGTATACATGTACATAGGCAACTGCGCGTGCGAGTCTGGTGCAACACGTCACATTAGCATGTCGGTGACCCGAGCATGTCGGTGACACGAACCCGTAAGTTTTGCCCCTACCAAAAATAGCCAAACGCTGCTAAAGAAGTTTTCAGTTCAAAAACTATACGCGAGTAGAACCGTGGTACTCCATTTAATTAAAAACAGAATTTCAAAATATTCCAATTACTTATTAAATTTTTTTAAACAAGGAACCCCACAGTTACTCAGCACTTTATAAGCGGGAAGCAGCATCGATTAAGGCGTCCCATTCATCACTATATATGTAAATATTAGACCTTTCTTCGGCCCTGTAGGCCTCGCCGTTGACCTTGAGGCCTCAACATCAGGTCAAGGAGATCCTTTCACAAGTCGCTATACAACGAACAGGCTTCTTTATCAGCTTTAATTTATTATCGTGAGTGTTTGCTAAAGTACAAACTGTTTGTATTTGAAATACATAGGTAATATGAGTGTGCATAATAATTGTATGCTTTTCTATAATACTAAAACGTTAATTGAATAACTGACTACTGATTTTGACTGCCTCGTTGGTATAGTGTTCGCAACCGTTACTGCTGAGCATCATTCCTGCGTTCGATTCCCAGGTCGGGTAAAGTGTTATTGGGATTTTCCATCAGAAATTTCTCAGTAGCAGCCCGGAGGCTGGATTTGTGCCCGGTTGATGGCAATCTACCACCCCCCCCCCCTATTGGCCCCTATTGGGGGCGAGCCATTTCGCCAGTTATGTTTAAGTACCATGTAGGACTTCTTGGCGGGAAAGTGAAGCGTCATGTTAGCAGTTTTGTTTTATTTTCTAAAATTTGTGTTTAGCCGAATATTAATGTGTAATAGTGGTGGATTATTAACCATTAAGTGTTCGTGAACCTGCATTAATGTAGGCAAATGAAACAAAACAGTGCAACATCACTTTAAGTTCTCTCAAGAAGTCCGCGCGAGGTTTCAGTAAAGTGCCGCGTCTTTACTTAAACTCAAGGGGAGTGGGGCGGGATATCATCAATCATCTTTATCATGCATTGAGTGGAGTTCATTTCATAATTATTTTTAAATAACTTTGTACTTGCTACCTAATTTTACATGACACTGGCTAAATGCACAAACCGTGCGAAGCCAAAAAAAAAAAAAAGTACCATGTAATAACATGGTACTTAAACATAACTGGCGAAATGTTGGTGTACTATAGGTACACCTCTGCCTAACCCTTCGGGGAACACAGGCGTGCTCTTATGTTAATTTAATAAGGATTTCAACAAAAGTGATACATCTATCTATCTAATCAGCCTATAATGTTCCCACTGTTGGGACACAGTCCTCCTCTCTGCGAGAGGGACTGGGCCATAATTCACCACGCGGGTCCAGTACGCATTGGTAGATGTCACAATGTCTTCTAATTTTTGGTTCTAGGTCATGCCGGTTTTCTCACGATGTTTTCTTTCACCGTTTTGAGAGCAGTGGTGACGAAATAATTTACACAAAGTAAAGCGCTTGTCAGGGTTCAAACCTACGACCTGCAACTCGTAAGTCACGGCCGTTTCCACTGGGCCACTCTACTGCACTCAAAGGTAAACATAATGATGCTTTAGGAGTAATACACAAAAGTTTTTTTTTTCATGTCAATGCAACGTCTTAATGTCCTTAATTCCTAAAAGACTTGAGTCAAATCACCCAAAAAACAACATTCCTAGCAGCTGATCTTCAAAAGATCCCTTATAAACCTCCTACAATTATCTGCAACCCTAGTACTTTCCCACATTTTCAAGAAACAGTTAACGCATCAAGTTGGCTGGACGTAACTGATAAGTTAGCGTGCCTCAGTGTTTATTTGCATCTAGTATTTACTGCCTGCTTAGGGTGAACAAGTTCTTACAACTAACGCTAACTGCCACACGCCGTAAAGTGAATAAACAGCGCGATGTAAGCTTAGGTTAGATAGATAGCGATGTGGAAATAAAATGGCTGAAGTTTTATAGCTGGTAGACAGAAAGTATACCTACTCTTTTTTAGCGTTCCGTATTCAACAAGGAACCCTTATAGTTTCGCTATGTCCGTCTGTCTGTCTGTCCCCAGCTAAGCTCAGAGACTCTTAGTACTTGGAGAAAGCTGTAATTTGGCATGGATGTGAAATTAATCACGCCAAAAAAGTGGTAAAATAAAATCATGAAAAAAAATATAGGCAATTTTTTTTTGGGGTACCTCTCTTGCACGTAAAGTGGGGATGATAATTTTTTCTCGTCTATCCCATGTTGTGGGATAAAAAAAATATTATTGGTCAGTCAAAACCATTTTTCGATTCAGGGATCCGTTTGCGCAATATTAAGCTTCAAAGTGCTATTTTCTTGTTAGAGTTAAGTGTCCCTTCCATGGACAGCTAAATGGTTGGTATTGGATATGTGAAAAAAATCATGGCATTAGTAAATATAACGAAATTAAAAGGAAAATTATAACAGCTATGTAGGATTTACATGTTAACTTGTAATAGTCGATCAACTTAAAGCAGTTGGAGAATTGACCGTGATGTATATCGATGTATGGGAGGACATGTTTTTAAACTACAATATTAAGTTTGTTTTTGGGATAAATTCATCCCAACTACGGAACCCTTCATTGTGCGTGGTCCGACACGCACATGGCTGCCGATTATTTTTTCTCAATTTGTTTGCAACAGATTTGTGACAAATCTTTACCGACCGATGATAAATGGTTTTTTAAGGTGCCATGTTGTTCTTAGGAACTGTCAGAATGTGTGTGCAATAAAGCTAATTCATTGTATTTACTTCATCAATGTTATAGTAATGAAACTGAAATAAAGACTGCAGATTTTATTAATGCCGGGTATACACGTATGTCCGTTAGTTGCATCAAAATTATGCAAAAAGATTGCAAACCATCATGCTATTACAACCTACTGCATACATAAACTCACGCAAACTTCCCATGGGGGAAGACAGAAACTATAGAACGCCACCTGCTACGCTCCTTACATGCTCCTTTTGCTTCGTTTACGTTCATACACGCACGCCGGTTGCGAGGATTTGACCTTTCTGAAGAACATCACCAATAAGGTAAGGTAATATGTCCGTCTAAGGCATTGGTTCCCAAGCGGTAGGGCACGTGCCACTAGAGGGGCGTAAAGTCATCCAAAGAGGGAAGCAGCGGCTCCAAAAATAAACATTTTAATGATAAAATTTTATGATCGTGGTATTAGAGAAGATTGAGGCTAGATTCCAAAACCTAAACGTATCGTAATACGGTACTGTAAAATTTGCTTAAGATTTTTTGCATAAATTGACAAAATAAGTTTTCCTTTTTCTGTATGAATGGTCAATAGAGAAGTGAAACTACCCGAGAGGCTGCAAACATTTGCGAGCTCACTCATGCTCGCTCTTTACATTCTTTGGCGTTTCTGCATTAGTCAACAAACTAACTGGAGGGGTGAAGTGCTTTAAAAAGAAAAAAGGGGGCGCGTATATATGTTAAAAGGTTGGGAACCACTGGTCTAGGACGTCCCCTCTCGGCGTTTCGTTAAAACCTTCTGATTAGTGAAAACATTTGTTGGTCACAATGACATGTAAGCTACTTACAAACTTTTATGCAAGTTACTGGCTTGTTTATTCCTGGTTTTAAGAAAAACTGGAGTCTCTTTTTCAGTTTCCAATTCAGTTGAGATCTTGGCCAAACTGAAGCGTATCCAATATTTAATAAATAACTTTACTACTTTACAAAAGTATTAACCATGAAGCTAATCTTTTATTAAGTAGTATCGGAGCCCACTTTCTTACAAGATGAATTTTAAATCAGGATCTGTTAGCAGTCTCTTATTAATAATTTAAAAACTTCGCCGTAGTACCTGATTTAAGTTTTACTTTAAAAACTGTGAATTAAATTCTTATTTCATAAATTATTAAAAGGAGCAGCATCAGCCAACTCGCACTGGGCCCCGCGTGGTATATTATGGCCCACTCCCTCTCACAGAGAGGACTGGAGGCCTGCCATGTGTCCCAGCAGTGGAAATATTATAGGCGTAATTAACTGTCCGGATAAAATCACAGACCTTGACCTTGAAAATCCTAGTATTATTAATAGCTTAATTACCCTATGCCTCAATAAATTGTTTATATTATCTACTGCATCTTTTTTTGGAAGTCTGTGGTTTTTTTTTTTTGTAAAAAGTTTTATATTTTTCACTTTTTAATTTATCTAAGTTACAATAGCCTAATGTCAACTGCTCATCACCTTTTACAATATATTGCTTTTCCCGATGCAGGGGTGTTAATTGTTGAGGAGTTATCTTGGTAAGAACCAGGAGAACTGGCACTGTTGACTTCACCATATGCAATGTGATGAGTATAAATTTCTTAGCAACTATACTAAACTGCCTAATCGAATCGCAACCCGTAAAATACTTATTATAAAGTAGTTCCGGTGGTCATCTGTGGTCTTCATCATCAGTTCCATTTCACCAAATGGTGCTTTCCGAGTGTTATGCATGGTTACTATAAAAAATACCCAAGTCGCTATAGGTGGGCCAGTAAAATTTGTGGATTTCCTTCGATTTCCATGGGATCCCCTCATCAGATTCTAATTTCAGGGCAGTAGGACTGCCTCGGGAGCATACCCTTTTAGATAAATAAAAAAAAAAAATATTTATCTATTTCGATCGTGGCATCAAAATCAAAATAATCTGCCTTTTCCCAACTATGTTAGGGTCGGCTTACAGTCTAACTGGATGCAGCTGAATACCAGTATTTTACATGGAGCGACTGCCTATCTGACCTCCACTACTCAGTTACTAGCTAATACGATACGCCTTAGTAAGACTGGTTGTAAACTTTCGGACAAACAGCTTCACGTACTTTCCGAGGCACGGAGTGGTCTCGAGTTGTAATGGATGGTCACCCATCCACGGACTGACTGCGGCAAGCGTAGCTTAACCTTCGATCAACCAGTGTGGCTGTTATTATTGGCCATGAGCCCCTGATTTTGTGGCATCAAAATAATATCACTAAATATTATCAGCAACAACTGATATCCCAGATACAGAAATAAAAAAGCAATATTTCCCAATTATATTTTAAGTAAAAAGACGTATACAGAGCTACTGGTAACTCGACGTATTCCTTGCAGGACGTCATAGTATGGTTAAAATGCAACAAATTAAGCCACCAAATGTTCTACCGAAATTCAGTAGTTTTTGAGTTAATTAGGTGTTTAGTTGTTTTATGAAAAATACAATTTAAAAATGATTTACGGTGCGACTATACTGGAATTTAATTTATTATCATAGCTGATGCAATAGCAAATCTTTGTTAATAATTAAAAAATCCAAAATGCCGAAAACTTTGACAGAGATCACTAATTAAACATTTTATTTTTCGTCATTGTTGTCATTAATTTATTTAAAAAAACTCTAAAACTACAGAATTTCGGTAGAACATTTGGTGGCTTAATTTTTTGCATTTTAACCTTACTATGACGTCCTGCAAGGAATACGTCGAGTTACCAG
Source organism: Tiliacea citrago (assembly GCA_963921375.1). NCBI lineage: Eukaryota > Metazoa > Arthropoda > Insecta > Lepidoptera > Noctuidae > Tiliacea > Tiliacea citrago. The sequence continues at coordinate 14,476,268 of OY992798.1, forward strand.
TAACCCTGTATAGTTTATCTACTCAACATTCGATCTTCAAAAACGGCACAATGTTACACTATTAGATGACGCGTGGAAGTAGGACGGCATGTCGTAATTATCGGGAGCGAAAAAGAGATAAGACGAAGAAAATGTGGCTAATTAGCCAAGTTTTGACCTGCCACTTGCGGAGCGTGTATAACCTATCTACGTCTTTTTTTTACTTATAATATCATTGATATTTCCGAACACAAAATCAACATTGCAGAGTTGTTTCTAACCGAATTGTAAACAAAAGAGAGTGATAATAATTACAATAGATGACGAAAGTGAGCAGTGTACCTACATCACATCCAAAAGTTCTTCCTTCCATATTATAACACGCAACGTCTCTGTGTCTGACTGCCCGACAGTGTGCATATAACACGAGAACCATATAGGGCGAATTTCACCAATGAAATTGAACGCAATCAGTTTAACATACCGTAACGTCTAAACCATGTACAAGAAAAGTGTTTGAAAACATTGTAAAAGTCAATTCTTTTTAAAAGAGTAACATTGGAGTTTCTTGTCGGCTCTTCTCCATAGGAAACAACCAATTGGAACTGTGCACCTAGCTTCTGACCTTTCATAAGTACCCATGTAGGCTTATGTGAAATAAAATATTTTGATTTTGATTTTGAAGAGCTGTCAGTGTCAATATTCCATCACAGCGATGACACTGACAGCTGTAACATGAACGCAGTTTAGATGTGCCTACTACCGCATTCAGTTTTATTCGTGAAATTTGTCCTAAGTATCCGACTTCCTACGTGATAGAATAGAATAAATACTCTTTGTTATGAACACCATAAAAATTACAGATATAAATGTTGAATTTTTACATAGGGTGACACAATGGGCGGTCTTTTCGTTAAAACTAATCTTTTACAGACAACCTTTGGATGGATTAAAGGGAGAAGGAGAGACAATACTGCAGTGGTGTACCTTTTACATAAACAATAAATACATGCATACATAAAGCATATTCTTATACTTATATATATAAATATATATATGTACATATACAATATTAAACATGAAACAAGAGGAAGGAACTGTAATACGTTATTTTTTATTTTTTTGTATTATATTTTTTAATCATAGAAATTACTGAAATAACCACTGGCTTGGTTTAAGAAATATGTGGCTATGCTAAGCAAACGAAGCTGCGGGCACAAGAACTTCTGCAGCAAAGCAGGCAGTACAATATTTTACCCTGACCTCAGCACACATGACAACTTTTTTCCATTTCTCGCCCGCGACCGCTCGACCAGTGACCGGGCCTAACCTTTTAACTTAACGACGGTTGTGGCGACCGGATAAGTTGCAGTATTGTGGAAGTTAACTAACATCCTGAAGCCGTTCGCCGAAGGGCACTGCCCTAGTTATTTATGTAACGGCAGGTGATTGGCATAATCACTGAGTCCATTTAGGATGTGGCCTCAAGTTCGGCGGATTGGAGGCTTTGAGTTTTTTTTTGTTGCGATTTAGAAAAAGTGGAGTTGAAAAAATATTATCATACTTTCAATAATAATATTTTTAAGATATTAATACGTGAAGGGAAAACTTTGTACCCCTTTTTACGAAAATTACGCGGAGGGAGGAGTATGAAATTTGGCACAGTTCAAGTTTAAGCTAATACTAGTATTTCTATATAATACTAGCTACGCCCCGCGGTTTCACCCGCGTAAGTCTCGATATCGTGGGAATATCGGGATAAAAAGTAGCCTATGTCTTAATCCAGGGTGTCAGCTACGTCCATACAAAATTTTATCAAAATTGGTCTAACCGTTTGAGCGTGAAGAAGTAACAAACATACACACACACACACAAACTTTCGGCTTTATAATATTAGTGTGATTTATGCAATAAATTAAATTAATAAAAAACATTACACACTCTACCATGCGTTTGACAAACACATATACTACCAGGGCCTCGTGACTTGAAGATAGATAGGTGACAAAAGTGACAACTTGGGCATGGAATTAGTAAGTACTATACAGATTGCAAGTAGAGAGGTCGAATTTTGACCAGTGGGCGACCACAAGTATTTATAAATGTATGCTGGTACAGATGATAGCTTTAACTTCAATAACGTCCATATAATAATATAGTCATGTTTCTGTTTATTATTTTTAAACGTAGAGACACTGCTATAAATAATAAATAATACATTTATTTATTTCAGGTAAATAACACCCATTGCCAAACATAAATTAATAGAAATAGACCATACACACTATCCAAACAGACAAAAACCCAAAATAAAATTGTAACCAATTAAATTTTAACACTCATTAAATAAAACTAAAAAATAAATAAAAATAAACAAAAACCCAAAATAAAATTGTAACCAATTAAATTTGAACACTCATTAAATAAAACTAAAAAATAAATAAAAATAAACATCATTAAAATTGCCAAAATAAAATATAAAATGTCAGAACCAACAAAAATAAAATATAAAATAGTAAAAGTGAAACTATAAAAACGTTATAAAAATATCAAGCCATTAAAAATAAAAATCAATAACTATGCTAAGCTATTACGTATTCCGTGCACCGTGTGTTTAAGTAATGATGGCTACAGTAACCCTCTTATAAACACATGTTTGGTGTCCTGTTTAGTATTTATTTGCAGAAAAATCAATATCAGTCAATTCACTAGTAGGTTTTATAGCTGGCTCCTCGATGCAGTACCCACATCCACACATATTTCCCACGTAAAACAGTAGCCACAAACATGAATAACAAGAACAAGGAAAATATAATAACGAGCTAAGTAATAAGTTTTAATTATTCATTACTTGAACTTACAAATGTTTAATTATGCATTTTCCTCGCTTGACTTTTCAAACTTGGTCGCCATCACAAGTACTGCAGTGTTTGCAGACGCTTATTACGTATTACCTTAAGACTTCTTAGCTCTATTAAAAATAAGGAGATTAGCGGGTTTTTGAATGTCAAGTGTCATGTTAAATTAAATGATTGGTGGTTGTTATTTTGACAACTTTTTGACCATTCACACGGCGGTTAGTGGCGTGCCAAAGTCAAAGTCAAATTATTTATTTCAAATAGGCACTTAAGATCCACTTTTGAACGTCAAAATTTACAAAAAAATAGAATTGATTCTATTTGCCACTTCCAAAAGGTAGTTTCGTATGGAGAAGAATGGGCAAGAAACACCGTTACTCTTTTAAAAATGTTTTACAATATTTTGTTTAAGTACATTAATTATATGATTATATGTGAAGACCCAGAATAAAATTACTATACCACAATAGGTAAAAATAATTAAAAATTAAGCAATGACAAATAATTTAATCATGAGATAGATACATGGTGCTCACATATTTACAAACATCGTAAAAACATATGTTTTTCTAAAATAAATAAAATAACAATTCAGTGTGTAGGTAATCACAGATTGTAAAATCAATGTCATAAAAATAACAAATTATACAGTTAAAATAGTGTTCGGTTCACGTGCAATATATTAAACTGCATACGCAGCAACCTAGTTACTTTATTCACTTATATTAGCGATAAACATATTTTTAAGTTAGTTGACAAATTACTACTAGCGCGAGCGCTGCTGATTAGCATCCAAATCTTTACTTGTAAATCGGGCTACTTAATAAACTTTCAAGTGTTACTAAATCCGTGGTTTCCGTTAACTCACCTAAACTAACTTTAACTACTTCAAGTGAGCGAGCTATAACTTATTGTACAAGTGTAAGGTGCCTACTACTTCTGGACCTTACAAATAGCAACCAGTTTGATTTTGTCTAAACTCTAGATTGTCCTATGGAGCTGGACCAGCATGTTTCCAAGCATTCTTATCTTGGATATAATCCTCTAATTTGTAAAATGCTTGTTTACAAGGTGTTCTATTAATATGTGTTTTAAATTTTCTTTCTTGCCATTGGAGAGATACACGCCCTGCAGTAGACTGCAGCAGATAGACACCCAAACAGGCTTTATGAAACTGTAAGAATCAAGTGTACCCTATTGAGAAATGGATCATGCATTTATATTTTATAAATATACTAGCGACCCGCTCCTGCTTTGCCCTTTATACGAATTGACAAAACATAAACATTTCTTGATTATGTATACATAAACATAAGCATAACATCACGCCTGTATTCCCCGAAGGATTAGGCAGAGGTGTACTTATAATACACCCACATTTCGCCAGTTATGTTTAAGTCCCATGTAATAGGGGGCGAGCCTATTGCCACCAATCGGACACAAATCTAGATTCCGGGTTGCTACTGATAAAGTCTAAATGAAAAAACCCAACAACAGTTTGCTGGCCCCGGGAATCGAACCCAGGACGTCAAGTCAGTTTTAATGAATAAAAGAAAAAGAAAGAAAGAAAAAACGTTTATTTGCAGTAAACATGACGCAAAAAAGGAATAAACAAAAGAACATGTTGGGGGAAAATATGCGTCACATTACGCAAAACGGCCATCGCTCAGCATAATGCTGCGACCCTATGCGTGGCAGAGCCCCAGCGCTGGTTTTCAGTGACAGCCGGCGTTAAGGTGATGACATCGACCGGTGAAGCATACAGTGAGATTATAAATTAGTAATAAAATATAAAATAAATACAAACGAATGAATGAATGACACGGCAACACTTTAACGTTATGTTGTACATAAATTGGTAACAAAATAAAATAAATAAAAATAAACAGTACCTACTTAGAATATACTGCAACCAATTATATCAATAAATATGATTAAATAACATAAAAATTAATCCGCAGGTATTGCCGTGCGCACGCACAAATAATAATGTACCCACCTAAAACATATTATTACACAAGAATACCCAGTGTTTGGTCTCGCTCTCACCCTCACCTCCGCGTCGCCTGCGCGTGCGCTCATTATAATAAAGTACAGTTCATTTCAATGATCAGACACTTGAACAGGCTTCACTGTAAGAATGGAGCGTTGGTGGAAATCGCTCGCTTATTATAAATGTATATTAGAAATAGATCATGCATTTATGTTTTTTAGAGTTCCGTAGTCAACAAGCCACCGTCCGCCATGTCCCTCTGTCTATCGGCTACCACCGACACGGCCAAATAAATCGCTGTGATTGTGTGTTTCGTGTAAATGGTGGAAACACAGATTGTTAATTTTTTAATCATAAAAAAAACCTAATTATTGCGTTTTGCCATTTAATTGATATCATTAACTTAATTTATATAATATCATTAGGTTAATTTCCCACAATTTGCAAAAATTGCAATTTTTCTTAATTTTTACAAAACATAGGGATAAGTTGGCACAGAGGATGCGCGAGGTGAGCAAAGTTTAGGAAACTCACGTCAATGTTACGAAGATGTCTCCTAAAAATTGGTTTTATTTATGCCGAAGCCGATTCCCGCGAGCACTTTACGACGTAATTTAATCACATCCAATTGGCTCACATAATATCAATTAAGGTGTAGGTATTATTTATAAACAGTTTCGACCACTGACCTCCATTATATTATATGGAGGCTAGTGGTTTCGACCCAGTTAACCTATAATTTCATCTCATTATTGCTACATGTACCTTTTTTTTTTGGATGGGAAATTATCAAATAACTTTTCCCGCTCTGGGCGGAGCGGTAAGGCGTGTCAGACTTTTACTGACTAAAATCCACCCGTGTTCCTTCAGATGCCTGTGTGCCAGGGCCACGATATCCCTTTTGGACAGACTCGTAACCCTGGCAGGCATTGGCCCTTTCAGACCCCGTCAATTAGTGATGACATCTCTTTGAGGCGCGCGTGGAACACAACGCGCCGTTGACCCGGGCCTGGTCCTTATCGAACGGCGAGCTACCCATCGCTCACCGTCCGCAAGCCCACGCCTATGGTGGCCGGGAATTGGCCTACGACTCCCGACGCCCGGGGCTGCTACATGTACCCAGATGACAATGTAATTTCCTTTTCTCGGTGTATAACAATAACTAACTACAATTTTAATTCCAAATAGTTATTAGTGGCTTTTGTGGACAGGACCTTCATTCAGATTTGTAACAGTTGTAATGGCAATCATGTCATTTGGTTTAAATAGGTTTTTATTTTTATTATTTTCGTAATATTTTATATAGATTATTTTTTTAATTTGTGAATGTGAGAACGTTGTAGGATTAATAAACTGTAGATTTGTAGACCATTTTCTATTTCGTTAAGTACCTGATGTACTTATTTACGGGCCTACACTGTCCTCCCATACCTATTAACACCGTAATTTGAAAACACGTAAACACGTTTATAAAACCCCACTATTTTTAAAAGAGTAACCGTGGAGTTTCTTGCCGGCTCTTCTCCATAGTAAACGACCAATTGGAACAGTGCGCCTAGCTTCTGACGTTTCATAAGTGCCCAATTGCCCATGTAGGTTTATGTGAAACAAAATATTTTGATTTGATTTGAAAACCAGCTGATCTATTCCGTAAAATAACACATTCCGCTTGATGTTAGGCATTGACACTACTGACACCACACTTCAAACCCACTTCACTTGAGTTTTCACGGCGAGACTTTTACAAAATCATTGAGGTAGGAATAGGTACTATGGAGATGGCATATTCTACTATATGACTATATGAAGAATAGTGATACAAATATCTATCTTTTCGACACAGACATGTCATAAAGCGTTTTGTTAATTTCTAACTAATCAAGAGCTGCGTATGAAAAGAGAGACATCGAAATGTTTGTCAAGGACTAAATTTGGAAAGACTTTTGTGAGACGTCAAAATCATGTCTATGCGTGACCGGACGCCATGTTTATTACCAAGTTTTGTGGTACAAAAATCAGCAATGTGCTGTCAAACGCTTGCTTGCACTCTCTCTTGCAATCACAGTTACAACCCTACGAAAGGCGGCCATTTTATTTTCCCGATTTTTGTAGGTATGCACCATGAAGGTATAGATAAAAGTGGAGGCCACTCTCTAAATACCTAAGTGAAGACGACTGTGAGCCGACTCACTCTTTCTGAATATGATAAAGTCATATATAACACATATCACTGTCTCGTTCTTATGTATGTATTCAGAAAGAGAGATTCGGCCCACAGTCGTCTTCACTTAGGTGTTTAAGAGTGTTGCCTCCACTTTTATCTATACCTTCATGGATGCACGCTAATTTTGTAGGTATGGCAAGTCCATAGGTTTATATAATTATGTCAATGTACAAAATAAATAAAAAATATCACAACAACGGTATAATGGAAACCAGGGTATGACGGGTCGGAAGATATTTTTAGTTTTTTTTTATTGTTGTTCTGGAAACGATTTATTGACGAATGAGAATTTTATTGCCACTTATTATTATTTATTTATTTAATAGTTTATGTACACACATATGAACAGAAAAGAAGAAAGGAACAGAAAAATACGCACAAAGGCTTGATGGTGATTTCTAAAGAAACCAGCATACCTGCTATAGGAAAGTAGACAACGTGTGTAAGAGTAGAAGAGAAAAAAAAACATTAAAAAAATACTATTCACTAATTTAAATATAAGGATACAATAATGAGAATATACTTACTTCTATAATGAGTATCACTAAAATATAATATATACCTAAGTATAAAATAATAAATACATAATATGCAACTATGACGAAAAGGAAATATAGTGTTCTTTCACTCTTCTTTTAAAAACTGCAACAGCAACCACTTGTGCCAAGAAGAAATATTACTACAAATATACATATAAATAATTTTGAAACTTTTCTACATCAACTTATGTGGTACCTACATAAGTGAGAATCACAATGTATCAGAACTAAAACTTTTCAATAATTCCTAGTATAAATAACTAGCTCTAGCCCGCGGCTTCGCCCGCGTGTATGTCGGAAAATTTCCCACGGAAACGTACTACCGGGATTAAAAGTACTCTATGTTATAAACTATCTGTGTGCCAAATTTAATCCAAAATCGGTTCAGCCGCTTTAGCGCCAATCCAGAACATACATCCAGACAAACGGACAAGTACCTAAAAATATATTATTGGCATCAGACTCGTTCCCACAATAGTTATATTATTATGTTAACTGCAAAGTTAAGTTTTTTCTTTCAATCTGGGATCGGATATTCATAGGCCGTGTCTTGACGTAGCATTTAGTCTGTATTCTATTCAAATCGGTCCTCTCTACTCTATTAAAAGCTATTTTTCAACGAAAAAGTTATGTTTGTCCTTCAATCCAGAATTGTAAATTCAGGCAGCCGAGCGAGCAAGAAACAAAACGAAAGAAACGGGGCGCAAGTCTTGCTCACACTTGTCCGGTTTTTTCAAATAAATAAAACAGGGTTTTATGACTCTAAATCAATCAAATCAGCCTATAGCAGTCCACTGCTGGACATAGGCCTCTCCCATGCTACGCCACAATACCCTGTCCTCCACCTTCCGCATCCAGTCTGTCCCAGCCACCTTTTTAAGGTCGTCGGTCCATCTAGCTGGGGGGCGCCCCACACTACGTTTGCCGATACGCGGTCTCCACTCCAGGTCAGGTCTGCTCCACCGGCCATCGGTCCTTTGACAAACATGACCAGCCCACTGCCACTTCAGCTTGCTTACTCTGCAGGCTATGTCGGTAACTCCGGTTCTCTTCCGGATAACTTCATTCCTGATCTTATCGTTCAAAGAAACTCCGAGCATAGCCCGCTCCATAGCACGCTGAGTGACCTTGAATTTGTGGACCAGCCCGACTGTCAGTGTCCGCGTTTCGGCACCGTATGTCATAACGGGCAGGAAGCACTGGTTGAAGACCCTAGTCTTCAAACACTGCGGGATTGGCGACGAGAAGAATTGACAAAGTTTTCCAAACGCTGCCCAACCCAATCAGATCCTTCTGTTGGCTTCTTTCTCAAATTTGTGCCTGACGCTGAGTTGACCTGTCACTGCCAGCTGTGGTCGAGTCGATGGTCGGCAGTGAGGAGACGAGAGAGGCTGGGACGCGGTGATATGCTTCTACGAAACAGTCGTGTTGCAGAAGGAGGCTGCGGAAAGAGAGTAGGAGATCTCATCCGCTCAGCTGGCCCAGAGCAGAGGGCAGATAATGCCCTCTTCCGGCCCCCCTACATGGGTCCAGGGAACGCGGAGTCGGGGACGTCCGTCGCCCCTCATCACATTGGACCCGAGGTAGCAGCGCGTAGTGTTTCACGCGCGCTCCTTTCAGACGTCGCGGGAGGGGTCAAACACCCTACCCCCCCCAGACTTGAGGTGGCCCGCGGAGGCGGGCCGGCACTAGCCGGGGATTGCGGAAGTAATAACAAATCCCAAGATACCCGGTGCAAGTGTGAGAAAAGAACACTGGGGTGGTTTTTAGTCAGTAAGAGTGACAGACCCCTCCACCCGCCCCAGGGTGGAGGACATCCATGAGGATTTTCCACCCCGGCAATAAAAAAAAAGGTAGACATACTCCTTCACAACTTCGAGGAGAAGCGACCCTTCGATGTGGATTGGACGTGACTTTCGTCTTGTCCAAATTCATGCCGAGGCCAACCCGCCGAGAGGCTCCATTTAGGTTGTGCAGCATCTGGTCTAACTGTTCCAGCGTCTCTGCCATTACAACGATGTCATTGACAAAACGAAGGTGTGAGATGTACTCGCTGTTTACGTTGGTATCCTGTTCAGTCCAGTCCAGACGTCCTCCAACGCATTGGTGAACAGTTTCGGGGATATCACATCCCCCTGTCTCACCCCCCTGAGTAGTTGGATGGGGTTGGTTTCCTTATCCTGAATCTGGACAGTCATCGTTGCAGCCTCATACAAACACCTCAACACTTCGATGTACCGCCAATCAATTCGACATCGTTGCAGAGAGGCGAGAACTGCCCATATTTCGACGGAGTCGAAGGCTTTCTCGTAGTCCGCAAATGCCATACACAGCGGCTGATTGTACTCTTCGGTCTTCTGCACAATCTGACGAACAGTATGGATGTGGTCTACGGTACTAAAGCCTTTTCAAAAACCGGCTTGTTCTGGTGGCTGGAACTCGTCGAGTCTCCTGGCGAGACGGTTCGTGACGCCCCTCGAAAACAGCTTGTATACGTGGCTCAGGAGTGAGATGGATCTATAGTTGTTCAACAAGGTTTTCTCGCCTTTTTTGAAGAACAGAACCACCGCTCCTCTTCTTCACACTTCGGGCGTTGTACCCTCTTGGATGACGGAGTTGAAGAGACTCGCTAGCTCTCTCAGGACTGGAGCCCCGCCCGCTTTAGGAGCTCTGTCGTTAATCCGTCATCACCAGGTGCATTGTTGTTCTTTAGCTGCTCGAGAGCCGCCCTAATCTCGCAGAGGTCGACATCCGGGATGTCGACCACTAAATGTGTTACTTAAAATAATAATTATTCATTTTAATATTATCACCATTAAATTGTAATACCTAGCCTGGTTCCGCCATTGACCACGTAATACCTACATTTTAGAAAGGTCATAATACTTTAGATTGTAATAACTTTTGACCGAGTAACCCGATTTTAATTAAAAAAAAACTGAATGATACCTCAACATACGGACTATGACTATATTTCCAATCCCTTAAATCACTTGAAAAGAAGTAGGCACACAAAAAAATCAATTCAACATGTGAATTTTAAAATCATCTCCCATTTTACCCCGATGATGAGGGATGATTTTACAAAAACACTGAAACACGTAACTATATTCTTTATTTCTTACTAAAAGTAAAAATTTGAATTTTCTCTAACTTAAGAAATGCTGGGTTTCCCATACAAATGTTCATATCCTATATCACCCCCTTTTTAATTATGTTTAAGACAAAAAGTAGCCTACGAGTATAACCTTCTCCAGGATGCCATCTATCTCCTTTCTAAATTTTATTGAAATTCGTTTGGTGGTTTAGGCGTGAAAAGGTAACATACCGACAGACAGAGTTAACATAACATACATCACACCTGTAATCCCCCAAGAGTTAGGCAGGAGTGTACCTTTGTTACACCCACATTTCGCCAGTTATGTTTAAGTCCCATGTAATAGGGGGCGAGCCTATTGCAATCAACCGAGCACAAATCCAGACTCCGGGCTGCTACTGAGAAATTTCTAATAGAAAATCCCAATAACACTTTGCCCGACCTGGGAATCGAACCCAGGACCATGCTCAGCAGTAACGCTTCATAGGACAATCTAGAGTCTAGACAAAATCTAACTGATTGCTATTTTAATTGTATATTTTATTATTTTTATGACATTTATTTTACACTCTGTGATTACCTTAACTCACACACTGATTATTTTAGGAAAACTTTTTTTTTTTTTTTTTACAATGTTTGTCTCTCTATCACATAATTAATTTATCTCATTGCTTCATTATTAATTCTTTTTACCTATTGTGGTATAGTAATTTTATTCTAGGTGCATCGTCTTCACATATAATTATATAATTGATGTACCAATACCAAATATTGTAAAACATTTTAAAAGAGTAACGGTGGAGTTTCTTGCCCATTCTTCTCCATACGAAGCTACCTTTTGGAAGGGGCGACTAGAATCAATTCTATTTTATTTGTAAATTTTGACGTTCAAAAGTGCCATCTATGTGCCTATTTGAAATAAATAATTTGACTTTGACTTTGACGCTTACGACCACTGGACCAATAAGGCAGTCAACCAAACATATAGATTAACTTTCGAATTTATAATGTGAATATGAATATATCTATAGATTATAACTTAGTTCATCAAACAATTTATAATTCTAACCACCCTTGAGGTCAAAGTAAAGAGCGAAATCTTCAATATAATATTCCAGCCATTGAAATATTAAATTGAAGATTTACAAACCAACTTACACGTAACAAGTTAGAAGCAGAGCATAACTTTACAAAGTTTTTGTGCAAATTATACTAATGTGTTACAAGCACACCGTTTAGGTTCAAAATGATTTAAATGTGTTAGGTACAAGTTCAACGATTGAACACTTAAATGAATATTATAATTCATTGTAAGCAAGTTTTCAATCACTCTTCTAAAATTAATGGAATATACTTTAGCTATTTGCAGATGAGGCTCTCGAAAAAATTTATATTTTACTAAACCTTAAAAATATGATGAATGTGAAAGCTTAAGAAAATGTTTGATAATCGATCACGCATAAACGGTTGGATTGATTTTGACAAAAAATTTCACATATGTAGACCATGTCTTAGATTAAAGCATTATCATCATCATAATTTCAGCCGAAAGATGACCACTGCTGGACATAGGCCTCCCCCAAGCTCCGCCACTTCAACCGTGTCTGTTCTTCTCGCATCCAGCGAATTCCTGCAGCCTTCACAAGGTCATCGGTCCACCTTGTAGTAGGCCTTCCAACGCTACATCTACCGGTACACGGTCGCTACTCCAGAACCTTTCGGCCCCTTCGGCTATTCTGTTTTGCGAGCAATGTGCCCTGCCCACTGCCACTTAAGTTTGGCAATTATTCAGGCTATATCGGTTACCATGAAAACATAAATCGTCGTTATTAAAACATAGAATACTATATATCAGGGTACACGAAGTAGTTCAACGGCTAGTTTTGGTAATGATATGATTAATTACTGATTAACTGACTGGCTGACTGATTTTTAGTTATGTATTTTCTTGTATTCGGCCGTCGTCGGTCGCGGTCGGCGTGTCCTCACATAGCTCGCAGCCTTACTGGCACTACTTGAACAACGAAAATCAGTCGCAGATTTGACTTCCGAGGTTGCCACCTTCATGACTGGCTTAAATTTTTGCTCCAGCAAAAAAAAACGAATATACAATTTTTTTTTGTATATTCGTGCTGGTACGAGAGAAGAAGAACAGTCCAAGTAACGCCTTGAAAAGAGATCGTAATAATCGTGAACCAGCACTTTTATGATTTTCTAGATTTTGCCCGCAGCGCGGCTTCACTCTGGAGGGTCGGACATTATCCCACGGGAACGTACTGCTGGGATAAAACATATTATTATGAAATTAAATTATATTAAATTGTATCTGTAAATGAGATATCAGAATCACTTTTACGTCATATAAAAAAAAAAATAAGCTATAAGGAGTTGACGATGGTATCCTTTGTCCTTTTTTTTGTTCCCGGGACGGAAAATCCTCATGGACAACCTCCGCCCTGGGGCGAGCGGAGGGGTCTGTTAGACTCTTACAGACTAAAAACCACCCCGGTGTTCCCTTCCCACACTTGCACCGGGGATCATGAGATCATGTACGACTTCCGCGATCCCCGGCTAGTGCCGGCCACCTAAGTCTGGGGGGAGGGGGGTGTTTAACGCCCCCCCGTGACGTCTAAAAGGGGCACGTGAGGAACACTACGCGCTGCCACCTCGGGTATCCAAATGTCCTAACCCAGGTTCTGGTCTACCCGTTTGCCAATTTTATCTAAATACGTAGGTAACAGACAGAGAATTACATTCGCATTTATAATATTATATTATAGTAAGTAAATGTAGAATGAACAATGGATTTTGAAACTGGTTGCTAAAAAGGGTTACGTTTTGTACCCTATTCATTAGCGGCATTACTGCACGAAACATAATAATTGTTCCCATAAGAATAATTATTGAGGTCAGTAATAAAAAACCATAATATTAAAATATAGGTACCTACCTACTAGATTTTATCACAGTAGAAATCAAATCATATTTTATTAGTCAGCCATTATGTGTACAATCCATCTTCCGCTTAGTAATGAGAAACTATAAAATGGCAATTAACAAAGGCATTTCATAGAGTGCCTATGTTATTTTACTTGGAGTATTATTTAACTGATGAAACTGTTGTTTATTGTGACGGAAACGACAGAAATTACAACCATACCTAGTTATAAAAAAAAACATAACCCACAATACAATCGCCGTACGGTGAGGTACCTACTGCCAAATTATTATCAATGAGCGCAAGACGACCCTGGAGGCGCGGGGGCGTCGTTATCATGTTTTTGTACGGACAACCCGGTAACAAAACAACCTTATAACTTTGTGATTTTTCATGGTATAGTTTTGAAATTTTGTACATAGATTCTTTACATAAAAATACTAGACACGTGTTTCGGGTTTCGCATATACTAAAACTAATATTGTATATAAGTTTATTTCAGAACATAATTCCATAGATAAAATTGTTAGTAAAGCTTAAAACTCAAAACTCAAAGGTCTTCAATTCATCTATTTACCTTACATTAAAAAGGACACCACCAGAACTGTGTATCTTATTCCAGTGCCCCGCAATAGGACACTCTACCATTTCCGTTATGGTGCTTAGAAGGTCGTTGGTGTTGCCCCACACACGACGCATCAGGGAAGCCTCTCTCTTGCGCACTATTGCTCCAAGCAGTCGGTGTTGGCCTCCGCAAACATCCCTGATGCACTACAGCATCGCGGCAACTCCATCAGCATCCTAAACCCATTATTATAGAGGATCCGTAGGCCACTGAAAGACTTCGGCGCATAGCCGACCCACAGGCTGCAGGTGTACAATGTCTGGCAGTACGCCTTAAACATAGTAATTTTTTATGCACCTTGCAAACCTATTATTAACAAGAAACTGTAGGTACCTACTTAGTAAACACTATTCAGACACTGCGTAAGAAACGAAAGCGTAAGAAACAAACTCACTGGCGCATTTAAAATATTAGTTAGGATGTGCATCATTGTCTCGATTACAATAGTAGAAGTAAAACTCTTGACAGTCTGACTATCTCCACCAGAAGTTTAAAGAACCACACAGTCATCTTCTTGTACATAAAATGCACAATTGACCCAAAATAATGTCTTAGAAAGTGTAAACATTGAAACGGGATTTCTAAAAACTTCACAATGTCTCGCGCCAACTTATTGTCACGTTTTACAGCCGCGACCACTACAAAGTACTGTAGGCGTAAAATCTGCAGGTATTATAAATGCCTAATACAAACAATAGTACATTACTGCAGCGGCCTGCGTATGTGTGCCTCGGCTTCGCCTCGGCCCACATTTTCACGTTCGCCCTTCAAAGCCTGGTTGCGACCAAGGCTTGTATAGTGCTTTTCTCAAATAATGCGCGGAAATTCAAACAAAGTAAATTATTTATAAATTCCAGATTCAATGACGAACAACGATAATTTTTCTCGCGCCAACTCTTGAGTACCTATATATTGTTCTGTGCGCGCCAAATATGTTCATTTGTTTTTTTTTGCAATAAATAGCTTTCTATTTGCAAGCCAGCTCGAAATTTAACCCTTTTAAAACCTTTGTTATGTTAACTCCTTGGTTGCCATGTTTCGGAGTAAATGATCATTCCATTTTTAAATTACACGATAGATATGAGTTTACTAAGTAATTTATTTAGCCGCTAAACCACGACACATAGGGATTTCCATACAACTATTGGTGGCCGCTGCTCGCATGTATTTGGCCAGTACAGTAATTTCGATTTACCTCGAAGAAGGTTGTCAAAATAATGCTCGAATTTCCAAGCATGTTTGAGAAAAATACCTTTATTCAAAAATAAAATTGTCGACACTAAAAATAATTCCTTTTCCAGTTTCGACGTCCGTGGCCGGTCGTTCAACAAGGCGCTGCAGTGGTCGGACCCCAACGCGTTTGGTCCTCGGGCCTATTTCGCGACGGTCGCCCGACCAGCTTCGCTAACGCTTGATACCGTTCAGTTGGACGACGAGGGCGTGTACCGTTGTCGGGTCGACTTCAAGAACTCGCCGACGCGTAATTTTCAGATACGCCTCTCTGTTATAGGTGAGTTACAGTCGAATTTTCTTTTGTTTGTTGAAGGATAAATCTAGAGCCGCGACTTATGAGTAAGGGACGAAGCCCGCTTGGCACTTTACTTTGTGTAAATTATATCATTATAAATCAATCTGTCTATAGCCTTTTCCCAACTATGTTGGGGTCGGTTTCCAGTCTAACTGGATGCAGCTGAATACCAGTATTTTACACGGAGCGACTGCCTATCTGACCTGTACAACCCTGTTACTGGGTAATACATACCCGTTGTTACGACTGGTTGTCAGACTTTCGGGCTTCTGACGACCCGTAACAACTGTCAAAAATCTAAAAATGACAGTCGGGACCATCGGCTTAACGTGCTTTCTGAGGCACGGAGGAGTTTCGGTATATAAAGATGAATTATATTATTATCACTGCTCTCAAAATGGTGAAAGATAACGCCGTGGGGAAACCGGCATGTCTTAGAAACATGTGAGGATATCACATGTCTTCATTCTTCGTTTCGACCGACCTATACTGGACTCATAATTATGTTGGATTATTTCCTACTCCTTCGCACAGAGCGAAGGCCTGTGTCCCTGCAGGGGGACCAATAAAGGCAGATTATACTTATGCTATAAATAATGAAATGTGAGTTCGTTTAAATGACAATATGTAGGTACAATTTAATAATAATATAATACGTTAAAAAAGATTTAATCAAAAACAGTATCATAAAATTACTTTTGATGATTTTAATATGAAAAACAAAATATAAAAAGGCATGCAATAAGTAACATCAAAATATACCGTGAAATATTTAAAAAAAAAAAAAAACATAAAAGTCATCACCATTTAAAAAGCAATTTACGTTATACAAAGTGAATAAAGTAACATGGACATAATTATGCCATTAATAATTTACAAGCTCATACTCGTATACCAACACTTAAAATAAATATTGAACTCAGTTCGTTTCAACTTAATTTTTATTACAATTTCAAACAACTCGCCAAGACCGGGCTTTTAAAATTAAAGTCTTTTACAAAGTTGTCTGGAACCGACGAAAAATAAATTAACCACTTTGGAATATAAATAAAGTTCTCAGCAACAGACGTCCCTCAAATTACTGCATCTAAATTTTACTGGAAATGTAAAATACATCGTACAAAATTAAATTAGAACGTTAATAATAAACATTTCTATTAGAAACGTTTTCACTTTTTGCGAGCAAAAACAATAATTTCCCGTGTTAAAAACTACTTAAGCTAGTACAACTAACATTTTCAATTACCGTCTGAATATAATTCCCCCATAACGAGTGAAACAGTTTCGCAAATAACTCGGCCGCACAACGTCGACCCTCCAAACCAGAATGGGAATCGCAGCAGATGTTCGCATTCCCACACTGAAAAACTTTAGCGCAAAATGTCTGCTCTATGCTGAAAATTTATAAGAGAACCTTATCTAAAAAGCCAGCCTTTCAGCGGCTTTCGCCGAGCGAGCGATGCAAAACAAAGCTTTGTTAGAGCTCCTTTGAATTTCGGTAAGGAAAATGAGAGGTTACACACGACCCCTACCCCGTCAAAGAAGCTGCGAGTGCTGTTATTACAATAATGTACTGCGATATCACGTTTGGAGTGCCGCGATGTGCTCAGCCGGCGAGCCCGACACCCGCCGCGCGCTATCTCACTGAAGACTGCTCCCGAACCTTCTGGCTTACTAAATAACCTAGCCACTGTAGTGCAGGCTCAGATACCCTATTCTCAACTCTTTGTTCATGGCTCCAATAGAAATTTAAGCCTCTAATCAAAAGGGCTATTCAAAAAGAATTCAATACTTTCACATTTCATTGATTTGATTAATGATGCGCTATCTTCATTACTTTTGAAAAGAGATGTTGTTTTAGCCAATTAATCGTGTTATTCATTTTGTGACAGTTTTTATTCGGAATATAACATTTATTTCGCACGTTGTTAAATCCGTGCAAAAAGTAAAGTGATTAACTGGCTTGTGTATGAGTGTATCGGGCTATAGGCGCGCAAAACGCGGAATTGACTAACAAAGTGATTTTATTAACTCTACTGCCGTAGTATGTCGGCCGGAGTTGCCCGACCCGAGAATTTATTATACCTTCCTTATCTACATATGTTTATCGTGGAATTTTAAATTGTAAACGAGCTCCACTTGAAAATACCAGTTCAGTTTCCGCATGAATTTACGCTACATTTTGTTTGGCACACCGTATATTTTGCATCAAATTAAGTATAACGCCATGATTCATTCGATTATGCAATTAAAATATTCGATCGTTTTGAATGCTGGTCAATCAATGTTGTAGTTGTATTATGTTGCATCAAACGCTGGTGAAATCCGAATGTTCGTTTGGAACGCATTCAACAATTCATTGCAGGTAGTAAATCGGTCGCCAGAGCAATTGGTCACTATGCACCTCGGCTTCATTAGTTAGCGTTTAGCGGGCGGCGCAATTTATAAGGTCGGCAGTGTAATGTGTTTGTGTCTGTGTAGTGTACGTCCGCAGCCCGCGATCCACTTCCGTACGTAATTCTTTCCCAGGCCGGGTTTTGAGTTAAGTGAAGCAATATGTAACAGTTAAGTGGGGGTTGCAGCAGTGCTGTAATCGTAAGTCATCGCCTCTACGACCGCTGTGCCACGCCAAGGTATTGCACAGCAAACCAATATTTCACACTGTTTAAACAAAGGCTCTTTACGAGTTCAGATAACTACTCGAACACATGCATGTAGGTTGAGTATGTAGTGTGCGAATTAATGGTCTGATAATAAGGTTACTAGAACTAGCTTTCATTATGCTAGTAGAGATTTCTAGATTAAAATAATGATTGTGTTGTCTCAGTTAATAATCTCCCGATCGCTCATAGTGGAGGTTTAGCGGAGGGGCTATGTTCCGGACACTCAGCAGGCATGATTGACAATCATAATTAAGAGAGATAGCAGTATCCTATTAAATTTCACTGTCAAGCTCTCCTGGGTAATATTCTTCAGTCAAAGATTAACAAAGTTAGCAACAGATACACGTTTTATACTTAATACCGACAGGAGACCGGAGACAGAAAAGTTATGTACATTCTTACGAGAACTAAAAATAAATTCGCTCACAGAACACGGCCTAATGGAAGTAGAAATGTGCCTAATATTGTTCCGAAGTTTCGGCTTCTAGATCAAAGTACTGGACAAAGGGCTTTTGAAGGTTATATAAAAAGGTAGCAGACAAAAGAGACAACATTCTTGAAGGAATTTTATACACTTATGCGCATTGTTTACACCTGTTTTAATACATTTTTTGCTCGCTGTTTACCATGTCAATAGAGCCGTAGGAACTCATTAGGAGTGCGTGAGACGCTTTATTGTTCCTTTGGCGTTATTATGACGACGGTAATGAGCATCTACTTAAAAGGAATCTTCCAAAAATTTGTTTGCGACTCAAGTATCTAGGTCCATCATATTTCGTGAGAGTTGCCGAGCGCTCACGGAAACACGCCCAAGTTTCAACTTTGAGAAATGTGATTATGTAGCGAACTTTAAGTGAATTGCTTTACATGAACTTGTGAAACTTAATTGTTTTAATATAAACGGCTTAGCTGTTAACTTTGCTTTTGTACAATCTGACTGCGATACTCCAAGACAAGTTTGCGTAGGTTTCATTACAACTAAAAGTAAGCCAAAATATGAACAAGATCTGATATAACACTTATTTTTATTAACAATTGATGTTAACGAAGGCTAATATTGTTATACAATTAAAGCCACATTGTAGACAACTTCGGAATACTAAAGCGAAACAGAACAGAACTTGGCAATTATCGCGATACGATATAGCGAACCCTTTTGGAGAGCCTTCGAATTTCTCGAAAACTTCTTCGGGCCGATGTGGAGACGACAAGAATATAAAAAGCAGCCGCCTAGTCGCGGCCCGACGTGCGAGGAAAACGCTCGCCGGAATTAATAAGTACAACACGAAATTTGAATTTAATGAAACAAGTTAGCAGCAAGCAGCTGAGCGTGTATTGATCCTACAAGAAGCGTACCGACGATTCGCACCGCTATCGCGGGCCTGCCGAGGTGTCGTTCAAATTTATGCTAATGCGAAAGTGGATACCTGCCTTTAAAAGTGTTATGCCTTTTTTACTAGCTATGAATATAATTTGAGTCTCGTAGCCGATATACTGCAGTAATCATTTATAAATCGACCATCAATCAATCAAATGTACCCGGTATTTACGTCATAAATATCGACATACGAGTATACGTCAGTTCTCTTAGTAATAAATGTCAGTGCCAAACTCATCATAATTATAGTACTTTAGTAGTAAATTGAACTGATGATAAGAATTCTACTGGCCCAAAATAGAATAAAATAAATGTCTGACACATAAACACGGCACCTAGAACATTAAACTACTTTACCGTAAGTCTTAAATTCACCACTTACAGAAACCGTACCAGTATACTGGAACTTAATGTTGAAGGAAATGGGGGTTGTGGCTAAGTAATAACATCAGCACGGGTCGATCGGTTAGGTTAAGCCACGCTTATCGCGGTTCGTCCGTGGATGGGTGACCAACTTTACATACCAAGGCACCTCCGTGTCTCGGAAAGCACATTAAGTCAGTGGTCCCGGCTGTCATTTGTAGATCTTTGACAGTTGTTACGGGTCGTCAGAAGCCCGAAAGTCTGACAACCAGTCTTACCAAGGGGTATCGTGTTACCCAGTAACTGGGGTGTGGAGGTCAGATACGCAGTCGCTCCATGCAAAAAACTGGTATTCAGCTGGATCCGGTTCGACTGGAAGCCGACACCAACATAGTTGGGCAACGGCTAGAATGATGAATGTTGAAAGAAATAAAATATGAAAACGCAAACATGTATTTACCATTCAAATACACACCCACTTATGTATAATAAAACTGCACTATATTTTTGAACACCTAAATTGTTTTCACATTTGCGAAATAGCCGAGCAATTTTGCTGTACGGTAACTACTGTAGTCGCGAAACGGAGTACATGCTAGCTGTATAGTTAGCGCTCGGTTTCGCGACTTGTCGAAATCGTCTTGGCAATTTGCATTCAAATAAATAGAAAGAATGAAAGATAGAAATAAAATACATTTTTTTAGCACAGACTAAAAGGCACACAATATAATATAGGTTCAACAGATAAAAAAAAAAAATAAGTACAAGGTGTAAAGCAGAAATGCTCACGGCTTCGCCAAAAAGGCCCAGTTCAACAAAAATGCTAGACAACTAGTGCCTGACGCTGGTTTTCAAATGGACCTGAAAGTGTGAGGTGACGCATGTAAATTAGTTTTATACTGCAACGTGTGTATGCATACATAAATAAATTTGTGTTAAATAAAAATATTAACGAATATATACATATATAGTGTGGTTTTAAGTAAAATTGTAAAAAAAAAACAAAACAAAAAATAGGTTACATGCCAATCCCGTGTCAAAATCCCGTTACTAAGTCGCCCAATATGGAGACTATCTTAGACAGAAAACAAACAGTCAAGTCAAACGATTTTATAAAATGCTAGATAATCGCATGTCGTAAAACTAGTCTCGGTGTTAAGTTATAGCTCGTAGCGTATGGACAAATTCTCTACTTATATTAAGGAGTGTCGAAAACTCATAAAATTTAGAGTAGGTATGGACCTACCAGGGGCGACGGCTTCATACAACCCCATTCCTACCGGCTTCCCTTCGGAACAAAGACTGAGTTACTATTACTAAATATTATAGGTAGTACATAGTCACATTACAGGTATTTAATAAGTAAATCATAAGATAAAAACGCGTACGCGTTTTTCGGATAGACTATAGGTATCCTAAATCGCGAACGCAGTTTACATTTTCTGTTTTAACTAAGAATTCCGACAAATTTATATGGCGTTAAATTAAGAAAAGTAAAGGAATGACAACATTTTTGAGGTCATTTTTATGTTATCTTGAATTTATGTGAACTGAACAACTTTTTCTTCGGCTTCCCTCTAATGTAAGTTGTAGCTTCGCTACTGGTACCTAATCGTATAATGCGGCCCGCTATAAAACAGGCATGTTAGACTTACCATGGATTTGTTTACTGAATAATTCTGACAAATAACGGAATCGTGGTATTTGTATGATACCCGGAATATTTGACGGTATGACAGCTTCTTCGAAACTGTTGCTTCACTAGTGTTTTATTGATTACACAGTATTTTCACACCTCAGTTACCCACATGGATTCAATCCATATGTGACAGGTTTGATCAATTTCAACCCCATTTTTACCTCACTAGTCAATAGTCCACTACTAAATAAAATTCGAATACAGACCGAAAAATGATAAACGAGACATCGTCGGCTGTATATGGTGCGGCTTGTAACCCTGGTATAAAGTCGAGCTATTTGTGTACAAACAGTGTTCTGCCGGCCGGCCGGCTCGACCCATCGACAGGCACTTTTACAACCTCTAGCGTGTTACAGCTAATGCATAATTCAACAGCTATAATTTCAGCTGTAGTCTCAGCGATGCGATTTATTGTCGCATCAAACGCGTTATCGCACAACGGAGACCACGCGAATTGATCGTATCCAATGTTCCTTTATGATATATGAGTGGAAGTGGACAGGATACGGTAGGGTGCGATTGTAAAACATATTTATAGCTCGTAGTGATAGTTAGTCTTTATTTATTGTTTGGAGAGCCTATAATTATTACCGAGTTCCGCTCGTTATTTGCAAAGGTAAAGTTTTCAAGGAGGAAGGAAAACCTTTTTCGCTTTTCCTCGATAGCATAAAAAAACAGTAGTTCTTTACTGGTTGTTTTGAACTATCCTTTACCAACGAAAAACGCTTCAAAGAAAAGTTCGCAGCAATTAATTAGGGCAATGAATCAAAAGCAAATTGGCTGGCAATAGTCGGCAAAACAAACGTCATATCGACGCCAACAGTCGTGTTTAATTGACGCCGTCGCCTATGAAATTCCGTTTAAATTGGATGTTATTCGTCGGCCACCGATTCCGCTATCGAAGACCAACTTGCCGAATGGCTGCCTCTGTAATGACTACTAACTAGCCGGTCGGCCGGCAGAATTCGGGCCTTCGGGGGAGAGGACACACTTTCGTTCCCAATAGTAGAAGGGCCTTAATTCGGTTTGCGGTGGTCCCTCTTAGTACGTGCTCCAGAACTATTGCTTTGTTTATACGACCGTAATTAGTGATGTTTGTCATGTTACGTTAGCGGTTTTTGAAGTGTTTATTCAGACGTACTACTGACCATTAATTTTGTTGAGCTTAACACGTGGTGAATAGTTTTTGATATTACATAGGTCAAGTCCGGTTTTTACATGTTTTATATTGAGCTGAGAAGTTATATTTTTATGCATAGCTGTGGAGGTTCTAGCTTAGAGCCAGTATGGTCTAGACCGGGCTAACGCTACGATTTACGGCTAGGATCTTTACTCCGGGGAAGACTCGGGTTTTCTTAATTTACATAGTGATCTTACCATATTTCTACAGCCTTTATGTTTTTACATAACATTACGCGTAGGTATATTCCTCGAAAGAGTACATATTATACTGTGTTCCACTTACAATGGGCAATGGTCCTGTAATATTTACAAGTAAACTAGCTATTGGCGACAAATTGTCCTGAGTTTTTAGCAACATCCTAACAAGAAATTACTATGCTTCTGACTCGACATTGAGAGTGAGATCATTAAGAAAATAGAATTACTGTAAGGTATAAACTTACAGTGATTCTATTTTCTTAATGTCTCTTTGTAAACTTCATGTTTCGTTAGTCGTCGGATTTCTATCAGTTGCCCTTTACACTTGGTGTAAGCAGGACGCTCTCAATCGACTTAGAAGTATAAAGAGAAATAAATTACATAATAATTAAAAAGAGTAGTAACAACTACTCTTTTTAATTATTATGTAATTTATTTTAAAAATGGGAGGAAAGCTGATAACGTCGGAAATGTGATGATTGCCGAGAGACATTAAGAAAATAGAAGCACTGTACTTAGCTAAAGAAAGAAAAATAATTTTATTTGTCACAGAAAAACATATCTAATAAACTCGAAGGTAAACATTACACAAAACAGATCTACATATAATCACGAGCACAAAAAAACAAATAGTCGGCAGCTGCACGTCATGACAGTGACAAGAAGGCTTGCACTCAGCATAATGCTGTGCTATGGGGGACCCACAGCACAGCGCTGATTTTCAGTGGTCACCCGAAAAATACGTAGGGAACCCAAGTCAGTCAGCTCGTGCTTTGACTTAGATATGTTTCCGTCTCTATGTTACACTTGTAGTTTGGCAGTTGTATGACAATGACAGAAATAATGGCTAGCCAAAGTAGGTGTTAACGCCAGTAGCACACCTCCGCCGCGAAACCACAGTAGTTAAATTGTACTGGTTCGCGTCATGTTCCGCTACTCGAATCGGATGCGAGTAGCGAAACATGACGCGAACCAGTACAATTTAACTACTGCGGCTTTGCTGCTATGGTTTCGCGGCGGAGATGTGCTACCAGCGTAAGTAACGTTAATAAATCTCAGCCTACGAGAACTCATTACCAAAATGGAAATCGCTTCAAAGTCAAAATCAACTATTTAGAGCAGCGTTAATGTAAAGCCACCACTAACATCCATTTGTACACCTATGTTTGTCAATGGAAAACATGCCCCAAAATTCTTGGTCCCATGTTTTGTGCTGCTGTGAACCTTACTCAAAGTGCTGACGTCAGGGCGGCTCCTATTGTTGACATTGCTGCATTATTCAATTGCCTGATAGTATATATAAGGAGAGAGCTTGGTAATACAAAGGGTTCACAAGTGATAGGGGACCGGAGTAAACGCTCCATATATCGCTAAGTGAAGGCATCTCCGTGGCGTGTTATATTGGGTTACCTATGAAATTGGCGTTTTTTTCTCACAAATAGAAAACCTCGTCAGTGCTATGTTATAAAAACCTTATTAATTGTAGTTTCCTAAGCATAAAAAATACCTTAAAAATGAATCCTCATTTTTCTTGCAGAAATTACCACTATTTGTTTTAACTTAGCCAAAAGCGCATGCCCTAGCGCTTAATCTAAGTGGCATATCGTTATCTTAGATTTGAAACATTAGTGCATAAATGTTTTAAAACATTAGTGTTCATGATTGTTATATAAATTAAGAAAATGTTAGTATGAAAAATGCAACTTCTTTAAAATTCTCCATACAAAACGCTGATTTCGTGGATGGACCCGGACCTATTATAACGGGTACCAGTAGATGTTGCTACCGAGATTTTTTCTGCTTGCATTTTATTTATTTACTTAACCATTTAAGTACACACATTACACAAGAAGAAACATAAATAACGCACAACCTCTTAAGGGGTCATTGTACTCAACAATCATCATTATTATGACTCATCATTATGACCAAACTTGAAATCACGTAAAAAAAATCTGCTGCTCCTACATTTATGTTCTCGTAACTCGTCAAAATGTAGGAAACAGCAGAATTTTTTTGTTTAAAAATTAACTCGACAAACTTTAAGGAGTGCTTTAGACCATCGAACTGAATAACTTTTACTATGGGACCAACCCCCCCTTTGGGGGAGGCCTATGTCCAGTAGTGGACGTCATTTGGCTGAAATGATGATGGGAGCAACTTTGAAATCGCGTAAAAAATCAGCTTTCTCATACAGTTTAGAACAGTAGGTTAAACTTTAGTTCGTAGTAAGCTTTAGTAGGTTCATTTTTAGGGTTCCGTACCCAAAGGGTAAAACGGGAACCCTATTACTAAGGCTCTGCCGTCTGTCTGTCTCCAGGCTGTATCTCATGAACCGTGATAGTTAGACAGTTGAAATTTTCACAGATTATGACCATACAACAAACATGATTTTTTTGCTCGGTATTGATAACGACAACAGACGCTTGAAATATTCACAGAATATTTAGTTATATATTCACTTTAAAAATAAATAATTAAATTCAAATAAAACAAACATTTAAGGGGGCTCCCATACAACAAACGTGATTTTTTTGCCGTTTTTATAGATAATGGTACGGAACCCTTCGCGTGCGAGTCCGGCTCGCACTTGGCTGGTTTTTAAACACCTCATATAAACAAACAAGAAGAAAGAACAGAATAATACATACAAAGGTGATGCTAATTTCTAAATAAACCTTTCCAGCATACCTGCGATAGGAAAGTAGATGAAAAGATGTAGACAACGTGTGTATGAGTAGAAGAGAAAACAAAATATGTAAAATATAAAACAATTCACTATTTATGTGAAACCGTCGTGTTTACTTTCATGTATTGGTAAACAGAGATCGTATAAAAAAGAAGAAAAAGAAAGAAAATACGTTTATTTGCGATAAACAAGTCGCAAAGAAGGAACGCAAATACAAAAAAGAACAAGTTGGGGGAAAAGCGTCACGTCCGCGCAAAACGGCCATCGCTCAACATAATGCTGCGACCTAATGCGAGACAGAGCCCCAGCGCGGGTTTTCAGCGACAGCCGGCGTAGACGCGATGACGTCGACCGGTGCAGCATACAGTCAGATTATAAATGAAAAATAAAATAAATTGAGTTAGATTTTTTCTGTAGGAATGGCGCTTACTTGTGGCGTCCCTTCTCGCTAAGCTCGAAGATATTTCGTGCTAGATGTGGCATTATAACCGCTACCATCCGTACTAACATTATAAATGAGAAAGTTAGGTTAAAGCATTTAGATGTCTGGCATACAGATAGACCACGAGCTGGTTTAGGACATAAGATATTTTGTATACCGATAGTACAGTCGGTGTCCAGCACTACCTGACCACTCTTACAAAGAAGAATAATGGAAGAGGGGTCAGTTAATGCTGGTCACAGACTGTACGTTCTCGCGCGATAATATCCGACCCCAAAGACTAGTGTAAATGATAAATGTCATCCTCACCACGCTTTTGTCATGACTGGTGAACTCAACTAGGGACTTGTGGCTAAGTAAAAACAGCAGCACGAGTCGATCGATCAGGTTAAGCTATGCTTTCCGCGGTTGTTCCGTGGATAGGTGACCATCTTTACATACTAAAACCCCTCCGTGCCTCGGAAAAAACGTTAAGCCTTTGGTCCCGGCTGTCATTCTCGGATCTTTGACAGTTGTTAGGGGTCCAAAGTCTGACAACCAGGGGGTCTACTCCGAACATAAGTCCGAAGTATGGGCCGAATGTTCAGCATTTTATTGACTACGGCCAACTATGGCAAACTACGGCGAAAGAAAAAAAAACGACAGTGAAAGAGATACTCAAGCCAAAGTCAAAAATGTGACTTGAAGTCGAGTAAGGACTCAAAGTCAAAAAAGGAAAGTTCGGAAGGTACGAAACGGCTGAACATTGGGCTACTACATCGCTTCGGAGTAGACCCCCAGTCTTACCAAGGGGTATCGTATTACCCAGTCACCGGATTGTGGGGGTCAGATACTTAGTTTTTCCATGTAAAATACTGGTATTCAGCTGCATTCGGTAAGACTGGAAGCCAAACCCAACATAGTTGGGTAGGCTAGGATGATGATGGTGAGCTCAACTATGATGTTGATTGGCAACATCTTTACAAGAAAAAACAGGAAAAGCGTTGTATTTTATTTGCAGATTACAATGAATCATTAAACATTAAAGCTCAACACACACAGGCAGCGGTTGCGGGTCGGGCGCGGGTCGGGACGGCAGTAGGGCGCCTGAAATCTCTGTATTTATATGAACCACACCACATGAAACACGTGCGCGGGTCGGTGGCGGGACCCGCGCCCGACCCGCACCCGCTGCCTGTGTGTGTTGAGCTTAAGTGAATTTTGTTTAAATCTGTCGTGTCTCACATACTTACATCAGAAACAAGTATAAAACAGCCAATACAAAACATTTTATCCATCGCTACAGCTCTCTCGATACATAATAACCTCGGCAGTCCATTCCCCCTCGTCTTTGTACGAGCAATGTTCTACTGGCATCTACATAATGAGTATTGTCTCTTTATTGTGTACCGCGTCGTTACTTTCAATGTCTTGTCGCAGTATCGTATGTTTGACGGTTTATACATGTCGTGCATTATTCTATATGGCTATGCTTGTGATATTCAGATAATGAAAAGGTGGAAAAATAAAAGCGTAGAAAACTTTATTTATTTTTGAACACTAAACAATATCCGCCTGATGATATAGATGAAAAAAAAAAACTGAGAGTGACTACTGGGAATGAATAAACTTAAAGAACTATTAGTTGTCACCTTCCAAAGCAACATACACTGAATATTAAACTAACCGTGTTTGTAAACTACGTTGCAGCCATCCGCCATGCTGTTGTTTATGCCAGTGACTTTGAAGCATTTAATTTTGGTTTTTATTTTTTATTATTTTAGTAATATTTTATAGAGATTCTTTTTTCATTTGAGAACGTTGTAGGCTTAATAGACTGTATACATGTGACTTTGTAAACCATCTTCTATTTTGTTAAGTACTCGGTACTTGTTGACGGGCCTACACTGTCCTCCCATACATATAAGTTCACTTTTTTATAAAGAGTAACCGTGGAGTCTCTTGCCGGCTCTTCTCCATAGGAAACGACCAATTGGAACCGTGCACCTAGCTTCTGACGTTTCATAAGTGCCCATGTAGGTTTATGTGAAATAAAATATTTTGATTTTGATTTTTTGAATTTGGAAATCGAAAATCGATTGGAATAATTTTAAATTTAATTTAATTTATTTAAATTCACACCAAAATAAGAACACGTAATACAAAATTTAATAATAACCATTTATACACTAAGTGCCAATTTCACCAATGAAACTGAACGCGATCAGCACATAAACCACGTTTAAGAGCTGCTGTCAGTGTCATTATTTTCTTTGGAATATTGACACCAACAACGATCACGATCTTGAACTCGGTTTAGATGGGAGTCCTATGTTGTTTCGAACGCCGCTGTTGCGACACACGCTGTTGCGAATTATTTTTCCACTGCCTCACAGGTTCGAAAGCTCATGGACTCGAATGAAGTAGTCGCGAAAGACGCTGTTTCGAAAAACATTTTCACTGCCTCATACGCTCGAATGCTTGTGAGTTAAATTGGATATTGATGAAGAGTTTTTGTTTTGGTAACTGAATTTACCAACAATAGAGGGGACCTGGCGCTCGGCGGCCGCTGCCGCGGCACGCTCGCTTAGCTCGCTCGCCTTCGCGCGTTAATGGTCACTGTTCTAACCTAACCTAACCCAAATGATTAAATACTTTTCTGTACACTTTATGACTAAATAAATCGAAATCACAAGCATTCGAGCGTATGAGGCAGTGAAAATGTTTTTCGAAACAGCGTCTTTCGCGACTATTTCATTCGAGTCCGTGAGCTTTCGAACCTGTGAGGCAGTGGAAAAATAATTCGCAACAGCGTGTGTCGCAACAGCGGCGTTCGAAACAACATAGGGACCCCGGTTTAGATGTGCTGATCGTGTTCAGTTTCATTGGTGAAATTTGCCCTAAATAATGGCTTACAGTTTGTAATATGCAATGTTTGGGACTATCTGCATCCGAACTAGGTGGTAAACCTATATCTCGGATTACATATTTTGATCCCCATAAATAAAATGTGATAATAAGTACCTACCTACTTTAACAATCTATTTTGAGGGTAGAAAACGAAAAGTAGACTGGCAGCGCTTCAAAGCTAAAGTAAACATAGTACTAAGAACACGTCACGTGTCCAAATTCCCAAAGAAACTTTTTGTTTTTCTACTCGTAAGTCTTCTCTTAATATAAAGTTAGACCCAAAGTAAGATAGTACAAAGTTCATAATCAAAAATTAATTCGGGTAGCTCGTACTTCCTCATAATAATGGGTTTTATATACTTTTAAGTCTTCCCGCACATTTTTCCGGTACTTATTTTCTCTTCATTGATTTTCCAAAAATACGACTGAAGGTTAAAGGAAAATAATTGCACGTGTTTCGATGGAGTCTTTAATTTTGAATTTTTTTTTGTTTTAAAATTTTCTTAATATTCCCAATTAGGTTATTAAGGAAAGAATAATTGGAAAAGTTGGGCACAGATTTGGAAAATTCCGGAAAAGTGAAAGTGCTTTGTCTATGGGATTTTTGTATGAATTATTGTTTGAATAGGAAAGCGTCTGTCGAGTCAGCTAGTATTGTTATAAATATTCATGAACGCATTCGAAATGTTAGTTTTAAATGGGAAACAACAATTAATAATAATAAAAAACTTAAGTATGACACTGGATCCCGCACTAGGATACCCTGTGTCGCAGGATCAAGGAGGTCTACTCCGAAGTGCTAAACCAAAGTATCGGCCGAATTTTCGGTCTTTTCTTTACTACGCCTAACTATCGCTGACTACGGCGAAAAAAAGTCAAAGTCAAAAAAGGACACTTTGGAAGTTATAAAACGGCCGAACATTCGGCCGATACTTCGGTTTAACACTTCAGAGTAGAACCCCAGTCTCTTTCAACAGATAATATGAAATATAAAAGATAGGTGTGAATTGCTTGTCTTTGCCAATGCTTCGCCACATTTACAAACATGATAAGCGGTGAATTCGAAATTTAAAAATTTTACCAGGATGAAAACTGATTATGATTCAAAATAAAAAATAATGAGAATATTTTCGGACTTCTTGGCGGGAAAGTGAAGCGTCATGTTAGCAGTTTTGTTTTATTTTCTAAAATTTGTGTTTAGCCGAATATTAATGTGTAATAGTGGTGGATTATGAACCATTAAGTGTTCGTGAACCTGCATTAATGTAGGCAAATGAAACAAAACAGTGCAACATCACTTTAAGTTCTCTCAAGAAGTCCGCGCGAGGTTTCAGTAAAGTGCCGCGTCTTTACTTAAACCCAAGGGGAGTGGGGCGGGGATATCATCAATCATCTTTATCATGCATTGAGTGGAGTTCATTTCATAATTATTTAAATAACTTTGTACTTGTTACCTAATTTTACATGACACTGGCTAAATGCACAAACCGTGCAAAGCCAAAAAGAAAAAAAAAAAAAAAAGAAAGAGAATATTTTCCTTGATATTTTATAATTTGTAAAAAAATATATGAATCGTTTTTTTTTCGAGCATTGGTTGAATGTTTTGTTTTCCTTTGCACTAAAAAAAGACAATCAAACGCGTTTTCTACGCAACAATTGCACGTGGAAAAAAAAGCGCGGGAAACTTAACTTGGTGGACGTGTCCTTTTTTGTTAAAATTGAAAATATTTAATTAATTATAATATAGGATCAGTAGTGGTTGTTTTAGTGTTTTTTATTCCTTCACTTGTAATTTAATTGTAGTTTTGTACATTTTCTTCTGTAGGGTAAGTTTTTTATTATTATTTCTTAAAGCGGGAAAATGAAAGACCCGCCTGACCCGGGGGACTTTGTTCCCCCGGCAGGCAATTTTGTAACTATCCAATCCAACGAATCAGGCATGGAAACCGATGGGTCGTCGTCGGCTCGTCACTTAAAAAGAAGCCGCATGCAAGTGTGCAAACACTGCAACAAACGCCGTCGTATCAGAAAAAACCAGGGTTCCGAGTCTTCGGGTTGTAGTTGCATGGAGTCTACACCTCTCTCTCTAACTCCATCGGAGCCTAAATGCTCTGAAATAATTGTATCTAACGATATTCCTGATGTTCCAGCTCCGCCTTCAGTTATTCCCACTCAGATTGGTCGAAAAACGTATGACAAAACTGACAGCTCGCCGTACGTTGTTCATGTGCAAAAAATATTACTATCACCAGATGATGGAACGTCATTGCACCCAATTACATTTGGCAAGTTCTTAAAACACAACGCCTTCCTAAATATTATTAACGGTAGCGTCAAAAAAATCGGGCGCAATAAAATATCTCTTTGCTTTTCCAATTTCCTGGACGCAAATTCTTTTATTTCACATAATAGCCTTGTAACATATAATTATAAAGCTTTTATACCTACTTTTAATGTTACTAGAATGGGTTTAGTACGTGGTGTTCCTGCGGAATGGTCTCCAGAGGAAGTTATTGATAATATAACTGTACCAATTGGTTGCGGTCCAATTTTAAAAGTCAGACGCCTCAATTTTAAAACTGTTGTTGATGGTACAACCATTTGGAAACCATCCCAGTCAATAGTTATTACTTTTGATGGGCAGATTCTGCCTAAAAGAATTTTTATGTGCTATAATGCATTACCTGTAGATTTGTATATTTTCCCTACTGTACAGTGTTTCAATTGCTGTCGTTTTGGTCACACAAAAATTCAGTGCAGGTCCAAACCTCGTTGTTATAAATGTGGCCAAGGCCATACTGGGGACAGTTGTGAAAGAGAACATGAAAGTGCATCTTGCTGCCTTTGCTCCGGTTTTCACTATGCTACTAATAAATCTTGCCCAGAAATGTCTAGACAAAAATTAATTAAAACATACATGGCACAAAGTTCAGTATCTTATGCTGAAGCGGCAAAAATGTATCCCCCAGTTACTAAATCGTATGCCGATACACTTTTGTCTTCTCCTTCCAAAAACTTTGCAGATACTCCATCTTTCCCTTCTTCTAATAGAATGCCTGTTTCAAGTAGCTATAAAAAAACTGTCTTCCTTAAACCACGCTCGCCTCCCAAATCTGTACAAGGATATAATAAAGAGGCTCACAATGCCATTATTAAAGATTACGACATTCCTCAACCAGCAAATGGTTGTGCTCTTTCTAATCATAACAATGGACAAATTGATGCCAGTTTTTCCATAAACGATTTTCTTTCTGCATTACACAATCTTCTGTCTCAGTTCAACATTTCACCGTCCAACGTTGCCCCATCTTTCAATGTATCACAATCCATCCTTAATGGACAACACATCCAAAATAATCCAGTGGAACTGCCGCAGTCTAGTAAACAAAAAGAGTGATGTTATACATCTTTTAAACAAATATGAGCCATTTGCCTTTGCTTTAGCAGAGACTTGGCTCAAACCTAATCATATTTTTAAAATGAATGGTTATTTAACCATTAGAGAGGATAGATCTGATGGGTATGGTGGAGTAGCTATACTTATCAAGAATTCTATCCCTTTCTCTACCATTACATTACCTCCTCATAGTGAGGAAATTTCAATTGTAGCTATTAAAGTGCATCATACTTGTCTTGTTTCTATTTACATTCCTCACCCTTCTTTTTCTGTTCTTCAAGAGATGAATAATCTCGTTTCTTTTCTTCCAAAGCCATTATTAATACTGGGGGATTTTAATTGCCATCACCAATCATGGGGTTGTTCAACTTCGAACTGTTATGGTGATGAGTTAATAGATATAATAGACTTACACAACTTATGTATTTTAAATTCTGGAGCTGCCACACGTCGTTCAGATCCCAATCAGAACCAAAGCGCAATTGACCTTTCTATCTGTTCTCCAAACTTAGCCTCTTCATTAACTTGGCATACTTTAACCTCTACTTATGGTAGTGACCATTTTCCAATAGTTATTTCTTATCCTCTTTCCAAACCAAATGCACAATTAAGGAAATCAAACTTAAAATATAAACTGCCTAATAGAAATAATACTGACTGGGGCAAATTTAGGAACATTGTTGACAGTAAGCTTAGCTCCTTGCCCGTA
The DNA here is from genome assembly GCA_963921375.1 of Tiliacea citrago. Classification (NCBI taxonomy): domain Eukaryota; kingdom Metazoa; phylum Arthropoda; class Insecta; order Lepidoptera; family Noctuidae; genus Tiliacea; species Tiliacea citrago. The sequence goes on from OY992798.1 coordinate 14,509,658, forward strand.
ATTTCTGGTGGCAATGAAAATAGTTGTGCTGAAGCTTTAGCACACATATTAATTGCAGCGGCTGATGAAGTTTTTCCTGTAAAAAATAACAATATTAGTACAATTCCCTCGCCTCCGTGGTGGGACTCTGAGTGCACTGAATTGATTAAAAAACGTAAAGAGGCTGAATATAATTATAACGTTGATATGTCTGATACGAATTTTGATATCATTACTAAGTTAAATAATGAAACTTATAAACTTTTTAAAAAGAAAAAATTTGAATCTTGGCGTATTTTTTGCTTATCAATTTCACCGAATACTCACCCTACGATTGTCTGGCGCAACATTCGTAGATTTAGGTCCATATATAACAACCCTTCTCCTATTCCTGATTCTTTAGCCAGTGATTTTTTTGATATATTAGCTCCGCCTTGGGTTCCTGAGGCTAAGGCTATTTGTACTAACCATAACCTGTCTCTCGTTTCCAATATCCGAGACACTCATACGACGCTAGATCTTGCATTCACTCTCACTGAATTAAAGGTTGTTATCCATAAAACTAATGATTCTGCACCAGGCATTGATGGCATCCCGTATTCCTTTTTTGCTAATTTAAATGATGAAGTCCTCAGTTATTATTTAGTACTTATTAATTCTATTTTTTATACAGGAAACATCCCTGTTGAATGGAAACGTCAAATGGTGTTGCCATTCCTTAAACCAAATAAACCTCCTTCTGATGCTTCTTCATACCGTCCCATAGTTTTGTCTTCAATTATGATGAAATTAGCGGAACACTTAATTAAAAATCGACTAGAATGGTATGTTGAAAGTAAGGGTCTCTTGGCAGAATCACAATATGGCTTTAGAAAAGGTAAAAGTACAACTGACTGTTTAAGTATATTAACATACGATATTCGGTTATCCTTCTCTAATAACCAATCCACCGTTGCAGTTTTCCTTGATATTAATGCAGCTTATGATAATGTTGTATTATCGGTTTTACAAAATAAATTAGAAGCCTTACAAGTTCCATTGAATTTGTTGAATTTCATTATTAATATCTTGACTGAACGCTCTGTTAACATGTTAATAGGAGACCATGAGGTATCTCATCTTGTATGGAGGGGTCTCCCACAGGGTTCTGTGCTCAGTCCCCTTCTATACAATATCTACACTTATGATTTAGAGTTATCCTTAACTAGTCATGTTAAGGTTCTTCAATATGCCGATGATTTATTATTATATTCTTCAAGTCCATCTGTTGAGCAAGCTAGCTCTGCCATCAATTCTGCTTTATCTATTTTGGCGTCATGGTTACATCTAAACGGTTTGGATTTATCCACGTCTAAAAGCGCGGCTGTTTTATTCACCCGGAAGAGAAATATTCCCATAGTAAATCTCCTTTATAAGGAAATACCTATCCCTGTTAAAGATAAATTCAGATATCTAGGTATAATACTTGACTGTAAATTAAGTAGTGTCCCTCATTGTGAATATATTGTTAACAAATGTGAAAAACACCTAAACATGCTTAGATGCCTCTCTGGTGTGTGGTGGGGTGCACATCCCTTTTCTTTGAAACTCATTTACAACGCAATCATCAGAAGCACTCTGGATTATGGATTGTTCGTTCTAGAGCCAGGTAATGTCATGGCTTTTAAAAAATTGGATCGCATCCAGTCTAAAGCATTACGCATTATTTCAGGTGCAATGAAGTCTAGTCCCATTAATGCACTCCAAGTTGAATGCGGGGATGCTCCTTTATATCTTAGAAGACAATTCCTATCTGACAAATATTTGTTCCGGATTCTTCAATTCTCAACTCATCCTCTCATTCCTAAACTGGACACATTAGTGTTGCAGATTGAATCATCAGATTACTGGTCCCATAGACGCGAACCTTGTTTAGTTGTAAGTTATAAAAAATTCCTTTCACTTTCTTCTCCTATTCACCGTTCCAATAAACTTCCCATATTTAGCAATAGTTATGAGAGTTTACAATTCAGTCCCATTATAAAATATAACTGTGTAAGTAAATCAGATCCCGATTGCCATTTAAGTTTTAATCATTTTCTGGCTGAACACGTAGAGTACCACCATATTTATACGGATGCTGCCAAGCCTTCTACGACGGGTTGTGTTGGAATAGGTACTTACCATTCTCAATACAACATCGAACAAAAAATAAAACTGCCTCCGGAGACTTCTGTTTTTACCGGGGAGTGTTTCGGCATTTTTAAAGCCATAGAATATATCCGAATTTTAAAGCTCAAAAAATCTATAATTTTTACTGATTCTCAAAGTGCTCTTCTAGCCATCAATAAATCAGCTTTCGAACACAAATCGCAGTTACCTATCATTTATTTAATAAGAGAATTTGCGTTCAGGACCATTTCTGAGGGTAATACACTACAATTTGTATGGATTCCGGCCCATGCTGGAATCCATGGCAATGAAGCGGCTGATAAACTTGCCGGTGATGCGGTGCAGTGTGGGGACTTAGTTCCTTATACAAATTTTAGTTATGACCTCGTATCGTTACCAAAGACTTTTCTTCGGGAAACCTGGAAGGTGGCTTGGGATATCGGAAGCAAATCGAAGGGACGTTATTTTTCGCATATTCAACCCGACGTTCCAGAAAAACCGTGGTTTGGCAGGGCCAAGTTTGGCAAGATGGAGACCTCCATTCTAATACGGATGAGACTGGGTCATGTTTGTTCTCCAGCTCATCTTGCCAAACTTCATATCATCGACGATCCCATATGCTTGTGTGGCACAGATGTAGGCGACTTAGATCACATTTTTTTCTCCTGTCCCTTATATGACCGTTCTTCCTTTCTTAGTAACCTCTTATCCCTCCATACTCCTTTTCCTACCTCAATACTTTCTTTACTTTGTACAAATAGCTCTCTTGTTTATAAATGTATAGTTTCATTCATTACTCTAAATAATATTAAGTTGTAATTTATTTTTTATTTTTTTATAGTGTAATTAACGTAATACTGATCCTATCCCGTCTATCCTAAATCCCGTAAAAAATTATATTTATATTAATTTTGTTTCCCTACCTTTTTATAAAACTAAAACGTGACATTGGCTAAATGCACAAACCGTGCGAAGCCAGAAGAAAAAGAAAAAAAAAAAAAAAAAAAATTGCACGTGTGTTCATTCTTTTGTTTTTCAACTTATCATTAATTCAATCTTTACTTATTATTATGCATAAGTGTAAACAGGTTCTAGTTACTCAAATACAGTCTACTAACATGATTGTTTGTTGCAGTGCCCCCACATCAGCTGATACTGTACGACAAGTCGGGTCGGGACGTGTCCGGAGTAGTCGGGCCTCTAGAGGAGGGCAACGAACTTGTGCTCGTATGTGAGGTCAGAGGAGGTAAGGATATTATCATATTTGATCATACCTACGTACCTAGAAGGAATATATCTGTCGTATAACCATCAGCGGTCATTTTGTAACTTTCACCCAATGATATTAAAAAGAAAAGATCATCAGTAAAAAGAGGTAGATAGATTATACACGCTCGCAAAATATGGTGGCAGCAAGTGGCTCGTCAAAATATGGCTGATTAGCCACATTTTCTTCGTCTTGTCTCTTTTTTGCTCTCGATAATTACGACATGCTGTCTTACTTCCACGTGTTATCTACTAGTGCGACATTGTAGTTTTTGAAGATCGAATTTTGAATAGGTATGTATCTACGTCTTTTTACTTATAATATCATTGCTTTCATCCATGCTGTATTATAGCTACGTTACCGCATTGCCGTCAATTTTTATCTCAGTAGGTAGGTCTGTACTTTTTATTAAAGTTTGTTTGAAAATAGCAAAACCGTGTAGGGCGTAGTGGTCGCAAGCACTACTGCATAGCTATTCACAACCATTCGACACGCTTCAGTGCCGGATAAAATATCAATCAATGGTATCGAAGAGAGTCTTCTCAACACTGTTGAGAACTCAAAAACCCGAAAATATTGTCTGCTTAAATCAAATAGTTGACCGCTTTTCTTCCGACAGCTGTTTGCTCTCGGGGGCAAGGCAAATCAGGTAATCGCAATGTGTCATTTTTGACACGATAGCCTGTCGATTGGTTGTGAATAGCTATGCTGGTGAGCATTAGGTCCTGGGTTCGATTCCCGGGTCGGGCAAAGTGTTTTTGGGTTTTTCTATCAGGATTTTCACAGTAGCAGCCCGGAGTCTGGATTTTTGCTTGGCAATAGGCTCGCCCCCTATTACATTGGACTTAAACATAACTGGCGAAATGTGGGTGTATTATAAGTACACCTCTGCCTAACCCTTCGGGAAATACAGGTGTGAAGTGTATGTAAAATAGTAAAACTTGCAATTAACGTCTAAAACTGTCATACAGGGGCGTGCATGAAATCGGCAGATTTTTATAAATTTTGTTCATTGGTTGTGAGAAAGGGAAAAATTTAAACTAAATTATTTGTGATTTGAAATGCAGAGAGAGTACTTTGTTTTGCATGTGGTGGAAAGGGATTTTTCTATAGATTAAGTATTCATGGAAAATCACTATTTACATGGTCTACTTACATGTGGGGCAAGCACTTTTTTCAACTTCAGTACAAAATATAGCAGAAAAATAATGTTGAAAAAACCTTCTTTTATTTTTTTAAACCCAGTCTTTAATCAATTTTTCCCTTTATATAGCAAACCATATCAAGAAATTTAAAAATTACACACTGGGCTGCAGCTATCCTTGAGATAAAATCAAAATTTTATTTTATGATTATACAATATCTTTATTAAGTAAATAAAATATAGTAATATATATTGCGATACTATATTTTTGAGAGCACAACAGTGATGAAACTATTAACAGGTGCTGTGACTGACACGAACGCTTCAGCACCACGAAAACTGTACTCCTCTAATTACACAGACTTAAAGTTTCAATTGTTTCAAGCTTTCTCACAATTGTATAAGAAATTGACGAAAAAGGGTATTTTTCGTGCACGGAGCCTTGACACACGCTCACAATATTGGAATATTGATAATAAAGGCAAATAATTAGCTTTCTTAATTCCATTTCGTTCGGATGATAGAATAGAATAGAATAGATGATCTTCTAAGACGGTCGGTGTGTTTGTCCTGTTTGTACTATTTATCCTAGTGTTCCTATTTATAGATAAACCTATATCAGAACTTTTATAAAGGCTCGTGCATACTGGCGCGATATCGCGGGCGGGACAGTTTGCGCGACGCTTTACATTGAACTTTTCATAGAAATTGTGCTACTAGTGTCGCGTCTATGGGAACCTTAAGGCTCGTACAGACTGGCGTGATATCGCGAGCGCGACAGGCAGTGCGACCCTTGTCGTGCCTGCGATATCGCACCAGTCTGTACGAGCCTTTAATGAAACAGATATAGTAGATCATTTTCATTATAAATTGTTTGGTAAAGTGCCTACTCATATTATACCATGGTAATGAATTGTAATTTCTTGAAATAAATAAAAAAATATATGATTATCTACCTACTTAGTCCTTGTTACCATTAAAACCGTTTTAAAAGTTTATCGTTCCGACCTATCTTTTTACTGACCGACTCAAAGGCCGATTTATACTTAAGCTCCAGCAATAAGGATACATAGAATATTTCCAGCGTTTCCCCAGAGTTCCTCAAAGGAACGGTTACTTTAAAAGCCAATAAAAAGTAGTTAACATTTTAATCTGTTTACATAATCGCGCTAGTACGCTCACTGAAAAAATAAACTCAGTGCTTTCGGATTTATAAAGCTTGTTAGGTTTTGGTACGTAATCCTCTCTGAATAATGTTTTATAATCTTTATAATTCTTACAAATTAAGTAGGTACATTTGCCACAAAGCTTGTTAACAGTAACAGACCAGAAATATGCCTACCTAACATGCATAAAGGCTCGTACAGACTGGTGCGATATTGCGGGCGCGACAAGGGTCGCGCTGCTTGTCGCGCCCGCGATATCGCACCAGTCTGTACGAGCCTTTAGTTAGGTATACCTACTTACCCCTGAAACATAGGTACAAATATTAACCATAGACAAGACATACCTTATAATACAAAATACTAAAGTTATTTTTTTAACCCCAGATAGTAATTTGACATTTCAAATATTTTGCTGCTTGTTTTTTTTTTTTTTTCAATTTGGAGTTTAACATTTGCATCTGTTAAATTAATATCTGGAAATAAAAACCGAACTTCAGGTAGGTACGTATAATTGATTCAATCTGACTACTGGTTTTTAATATCTGAATGTAATAGTCTGAAGTCCAGAAATATATTTTTTGAATAACATTTGAGTCTCGTCGAGTAAATAAGTATGCAAATTAAACATTAATCTGTTATTGATATTCCTCTTGGGAGTCTCCTGCAAAAGTATCGACATTCTAATTTTAATTATTCAAAAATCATAATGGATCACAGGAATGGGGGAGATTTCGAACAAAAAAGAATATGGTCAGGCAACAAACGTAATATTGTAATGGTGTTATTATACTAATTAATATTAATCATCGGTTATTTTAATAGGGTGAGTAATAATGAAAAATGGGCCACTACCTTAATGTTTTTCTAATTATGGTGCAAGCATTCTCTATGAATGGATATGTCTGGCCATTACGAGGCGGCAGACTGCGAGGGGCGGCAAAACATAAGTTAACTTAGTAGATATATTTTAGGGTGGAACACACTTAAAAGAAGCGTTATAATACAGAGTATAAGTGCTCATACACACGAGCGGCACACGGCAACGGCAGAGGCAGCTGCAGCCGTCGACACGCGTAAACGGCTGCCGTAGTCAACGTGCCGCTTATGTGAATGAGCACATAGACTCTTTATTATAATGCTTATTTTAAGTGTGCTCCATCCTAAAATATATCTAATAAGTTAACTTATGTCTTGCTGCTCCTCGCATTCTAACCACGTTACGTACCAGAGTGATGGTGGAGGTACTCGTAGGACGGGGAAAATGCTTAATGATTAAAATTAGTTTAATTTAAAGTAAGGCTATAAGATATGCTAGCCTAAGAGGCAGTGGCGGGATGGCGCCAAAATTAACTTAATTATTTACTACTAACTTAAATACTAAATAAAGAAAGGTGCCAGGAGGGTTTTAGGCAGATTGCAGTAGGTGCTTGGATCCCTTCCAGTCCTTAGTACTGCCGGCTGGCGTGAGTCTTCGCCACAGAAGTGCTGAATAATGATGGTAGTAGACATAACTAATGTAAGGTTATACATATAGTTTGGCAAGCGAACATTTGGGAAACTTCCATGGAATTCTCCAACAATCAAAGGAAGTACGGTGCTCAGAACCACCGCTGAAAAAAATCTACGCTGAGAGGTCTAGAATCATGTGCTGAATACAGTTTGCGCGTCGATTTCCCTTCCACCATCTTTAATAAATTAAATCCTTATATGCTATACCCAAGCCCGCCTTTGAACTTGGTATCCTCTCAGTGTTTTCATAACTTTAATGGTGACATATTTAGTATTATGTTATTTGAATCGCCCAATGCTTGTAATTATGTAGCAGTTTACAAAATATTAGTAGGACTTTGATACTTCCAATAGACGTACGGTTAATGACGGCACGGTTGGCGCAGTGGTTAACGATTGACTACTGCGCTGCGTGTCACGGGTTCGATTCCCGCACGGAACAAATATTTGTATGACCTATACGTAGTTGTTCCGGGTCTGGCTGTTTCTGTATGTGAGTTTAAATGTTTGTAAACGCACCCACGATACAGGAGAAATTCCTAGTCTGGGGCAACGTTTTAAAAAAAAAAGAAAGAGAATTCATTCGCTCTTATATCGTCCTTTCAATTCTCTTATCCTTTGTTAATCTGAAAGTAAAGCAGGCCCTATCCTATGTATAGGTAGACCCTATACAGCCGTTACGTCTGCTCTCATTCCAGGATCCCGTTTCGTTGGGTCCTAACCTTGCTTTTGGCATTAAAAACTATCTCATTCACCCTAAGACCTTGTATACCGCCTACACGTGTAGGACACGTGTAGGCGGTATACAGCGCGTGTGAGGCCGAAAGCGTTTAAAGAGATCATTTAACATGTGGTTTTACAATTTTAATCAGCTGAAACATGGGATGACCCGACTAAACATGCAGATGCAACTTTTCAACGAGATTAACCCCCCGTATTTGCTATCTGATTTAATTATTCCTCTTACCTATATTACGGGTTTCTCTTACCTTATTAGGGAAACACGAATGATGGTAGGTACGAAGATACATAACCATATATTATATATCCCTTAAAACATTGATGCAAAATCACCCCACTTACCGTATTACAAACAAAACTATCAAAGTAAGTACATGTTCACAAATCACGACGGTATCCGTCAAGGAATAAGCATAAGTTCTACCCCAAGTGGTAGATGAGAAATTAAAGCGATTACTTTGATATATCGCTCTTAAACTTACCGATAAGTCACTCTCTGAGAGATCGGCTCCAAATGGCACCCGGTGTAAAGTTATCCATCGCCCCAAGATACGCCAGGGGGTTGGGAAGGGGGATCGGGCGGGAAATGGCGCCAAAACATTTTGCAAACTTTATATCAATTATCTTTGTACCAATCTACGAGCTTTTATTATATTGGGCTTATTGTAACGGATTAATTAGCGTTGAAATTGATTTCTCTATTATAAAATTAAATTATGAATAATACCGGAAAGTATGGCACATTAAATAGGCTTTTAGTGTAATGCGATTTGTGATGCTGTTGGCCTAGATAATTAAAACAATAATAAGTATTATTGTGGCCAATGAACTTATGATAAAAACCAACATCACCAAAATAAATAAACATTCCTTTGTCAAAGACTAGCTAACTTACACTTAGGTTCATTTTATTATTCGTATAAAAAGAGACAAAATAAAAAAAGCCTCACACAAACACAGGGAGCTAAACGAATTGAAAGTAGATGCCTCGTTTACTTTATTATGTTCAGTGCCAGTAGTAGTAAGAGACACAATGTCAATCCACACTTATACAGGGTGTAAGGGACAGCCCTCCGCAAATTAACAGGTTGCATTCAGCTCCTTATTTTGAATCATATTCCACTGAAAAATTTAATTGATTACGGAGTCATGGCATACTTAGTACGAGGTTCGTTTAATCGCGTCCCCATTTCGGCGGGCCTACACTGTGCGATACCTGATCGTTACGGCCGGGAAAATAGGTACGTCAGTTTTAGGTACGCCTATCATCTCCTAATGATGTAGTTTCGTAACTGGAGCTAAGGCTAAGCCCGCACTGTTCGCGTGGTTCATAATCAGTGTACGATAATATTAACAAGCATTGCGAATAGAACTCCTCGCGGTTTTTTTTCAATTCTATACAGATGTCAGCTGACCCGACAATAGAACCAAAATTTGTATTTACTTATTACTACCGCGTAAAAGAGGAATCAGAAGATGCCATGAACACACGATTTTCCTACATGAGTATGAACACCTGCGAAAATACAGTAAAAAGATCTTCGGATAATACAGAATGGCTAAAGAATCATTCGATAATTTACTACGCGTAGTGTAGTGCACGACTCGATTGAGGCCCAGCCCCCCACCCGCTCGCCTGCGCGAATTTCGTATTGTGAAAATTAAATTTTAATTTTAAACATTCACCTTTAATCCGTAAAATATTCGCGCACCGCGTCAATTCTGCATCAATCCACAAATTTTTGACCGCGCTAATTTTAAATCACGAGTGCGTGTAGATAGGTTATGTAAAACTGCGGATTCGACAATAGATCTGCGACAGATACATAAGAAACCGATATGTATTACAGAATAAGGATACAATATTCGCGCGTTTTTTTTATCGTAGTGCGGGCTTAGCCGTGCCCTAAAAATGGAAAAGGCGGAAAACGGATGAACCAAGTACTCGAATTATTCATTACGTTTAAAAACTGGGCTTGCCTGAATTAAAGCTAAGTAGAACAAGTTAATTGAATGATGGCTTTTTAATATTTTGGCTCAGTAATTTATTACTTTTATACGTTATTGTTAGTAGATATTCAATCATAATCATTTCAACATTAATTCTAGTTAGAAAAATATAGAGATTAATGTTCTGATATAAATCTTAAATCACTGTTTACAATCGATTGCTCTTGTGTACACAAATATTGTTATTGCGAGAGTTAACAAAACTTACGCGCTTTAATTATTAAAGTTTGAAATACACTGTGGCATTTTAATCTTCTTACAACGGCAGCCCACTTCATGTATCTAATGACTACTAATCATTCATGAAAGATTTTTTTTTTAAATTAGAATTTGAATAAAAAAAAAAACATTGTGACGCATATGATGTACTGCCGCGCTCATAACAGGGGGTTTCAAACACCCTGTTATGAGCGCGGTGCGAGCCTTGTGCTGCATTTCGCGCCGCCTTTGGAACAGGGCTCATAACAGGGTGTTTCAAATTACATCATGCATCATAATGAATAATATATTTTTTTTTATTATTCAAATGTTAATAAATATTTCTTTAACTTTCATGAATGATTAGTAGTCATTGGATACATGAAGTGGGCTGCCGTTGTAAGACTTTTAAAATGCCACGGTGTATAACTATGATCAAAATTCAAACAACAGGCTTGTTAGGTATCAAGAGTTCCTGTTACTAACTTATACCTAATATGATTGGAGCGGAAAACCTTCTCATATAAATCGTGTTTAATCCTCTGAAACGCTCAATGTTTCGAGACGGAATTATGCATAGCCCTTGGGATTAGCGGGTTGTCATCCCGTGTCGGCCCAAAACGACTCGGCTAGATAATTTTCATGGTCCAATGTGCGGACAAATAGATACCCACACAAAATGGCTGTCCTAATGGACTTTTGTTAATATTCCTTTGGCTTATAATGGTGATGTGAAAGAACGTAAAGTCCACTTTGAGTTAGTAGCATAATTCACTACGAGTGAATAGAAACTCTCAGTATCTATAAAAGGCACTAAATGTGAAGACATAGGCCTGTGTAAATTTCTAGATTCCAAAGAGAAGTAATAGGATTCCAGGAAATTGCTCAAAATCAAAAGTTGATATTGCCCCTTATATAAAAAGCTTTCAACACTTAGAAAAAGTAAGTTTTTACAAAACATTGCAGAATTCGCGTTCCAAAAGTAACTCTAACTCTTCTGAGTGTTCTCGTCGAATTTTCTTTAAAGTACGAAATTTATAGTACAAACACATGCACTTAATCTGCTTATTGAACCTATTTAGGTTCAATAAGCAGATTCAGTCAGGTCATTTGACCTAAAATCATCGAAAAGCATTTCCATTAGGGCTCCCAAAATAACTTGTTTCAACGACATCCAAATTACATATAGCCAGAAAATCTCAAATTCAGTTTATTTTATTAACGTTATATATTTAGCATTAGTTACTGCATTTATTCCATTAAAATTCGGACCAAAATTAGTACCGACGAATTTAGCTTCACAGCAAATAACTCCAAAGAATTTCTTTGTGATGTTTTGTTTACTTACCCATATTACCACAATAGCTTGGTACTACGAGTACTACTGCTTTTGGCGAAGGGCTGGGCAAGAAGTTGAGGAACAAGTAAGTTTGGGAGTCAGTGACGTAGAATGATCAATAGAGCGGGAGTGGGCCGGCCGCCGCGATAACGTAATTACTGCCAGAGCCTGCCCGCCTCGCCCCACGACAGACGCCTTTACATTGTTTCTGGCCCATAATCTATTGAGTTTTTTTGGGTTATTTTTCTTTTGTAGGGTTAGTTTCGAAGGCAGTAAAAAGTTGGTCGTGTGAGTAGTTTTCTGGTAGAAAGTTTGATAGTTTTAGGATGTCAAGTGTTTGTGTGTGGTTTATTTTTACTTGTTAATGGTAAACGGACAAGCTAACGTTGTTTGTTTGCAGGGTTCTATATTCAAAATACACTAACTAAAACAATATATCTTTTTTTTGTACTACATTCGGTCAGTGGATCGTCTTAGTGTCAGTGGCAATGAAACTGCGAACTCTCAAATCGTTCGCCAAAACCACTGCAACATTTTACGAAAATAATATTCTTCTACTACTCTTTATTTCCATAAAAGAATTCCGTGAAATATTCTCCAATCATAGTCAAAAGAGCATTGTAACTACGCTCTTGAAGAAAATATTTCTATTCTAAAGATGGCTCTCAACAGCTTCAGGACTTGCATTTCATGCTGCATTATAATGCATTTTTAACCTTTATAGCTACACTGCATGCTGTTGCATAACATTTATTTACGACTATTAGTTTCTACAGCTTGGTATGTAAAACACACGTGGAACTAGTATTCGTTAAACTAAGTTAGATCTCACGTGTCTCGAATAGTGTTAGAAAGTGACTCCTTAGGTAGGGCATTGCCCTGTTGATATTGTCAATCATCTATGAAATTGAACCCAACTGAAGATTGTCAGTTGTCTGTCGAGCGTGATGATTACGAATTAGAACGTTTATAAGACTTTGACTGACTGGATTTATTGTCCTGATCTCCTGAATAAACTTCGTTTCAATGCCCCCCAGAGATAAGTTAGATTTAATCCGCCTATCTCCATTCCTTTTTCCTCTTCTAACTACAGGCAAAACTCAGAAATAGTGCGAGTTAATAAGGACTATAATATTGTTTGTAAAGACTTTTCATTTGACCCATTTACTACCAGAACCTATTCTGCACGCACTCAGCTGAACGCCGAATTTTTTAAAATTGCATAATGCTTATTGTACCTTATATATATATATATAGGTATATTCCGATCTATCGTGCTGGTTAGTGATCCTAAGACTTCTACTACTTGTTCTGTTTTTACCCGTGAGAAACTGTAATTGGATCTGTGCTACACAGAAAATTGTTATCCATCTGTTATAGTTGTTGGTTCACCTATAAATAAATAAAAAGCTCCAAGCTTACCATTGGACATTTTCATTTAGAGAGTCATAACACTACATTATTTACGAGTGCTATAAACTAAAGAGATTTTAAAGCCACCTTCAAAACATGATTGTTTCAAAGAAAATCCAACGTTTCTAAGAAAACAGACACAGTTAACTTCGCAGTGTAGAGCGTGCTCCAGTTATTAATAACTGGTCATGAAAAGTAATAGGACGATCAAGAAATATGTCCTCAAGCTATTCTCCGAGGCGCACTGGCAGTTCTCCAAAGTTTGCGATACAACTAGCCTTCGCACTATATGATTAAGTGCATACCATCTACTGGCTGCAGTTCCAGCCACGTGTAAAGTTTTCAGGTTTTCGCGTTGAAAAACCTCGTATGTTCTGAACTTCCTTACTGCCAAATTTTAAGTTACGAGGGCGGCACTGAAAATTTCGGGAATCAAGGAAGTGACACAACATTACTATTTAAAAATGTTTTTATTGCTTTTCGAAGTATTCTCCGCGAAATTTGACACATTTTTCCATACGATGGAACCAATCATTGAAGCAACCATTCCATTCGGAAGTTGGGGTCTCCAAAATGGCCGTTTTGTAGGCGTCCACAGCTTCTTCAGGTGATGAAAATCTCTGTCCACGCAATTTATTCTTTATTTTAGGGAAAGTATAGAAATCATTAGGGCTTAGGTCGGGGCTGTACGGCGGATGGTCTAATAATTCTATGTTTTCTTGCTCTAAAAACTCTTTTGTTCTGTGCGCGGTGTGAGAACTCGCATTGTCGTGATGGAGGATGATGCGGCGGTTGCAGTTCTCTTTACGGAGTTCAGAAACGACCTGTGGCAAACAAATGCTAGCATACCATTCTGAATTAACCGTTCTTTGTCCCTGAAGAGGAATAGTCGTAACATGACCGGTTTTGGAGACAAACGTGGCCACCATTTTTTTTGCAACACTCCGTGAACGAACAATTTTTGTTGGCTTTAACTCATTTTCGAACACCCAAACTCGTGACTGGTTTTTTGTTTCGGGTTCGTACGCGTATATCCAGGATTCTTCACCTGATACAATGTTGTATACAGCATTTGAGGATCCTGCGTGGAATCTTTCGAGAGTTCTGACGCACCAAGTAACGCGAGCCGCTTTTTGCTCTTCACAGAGCGAATGCGGTATCCATCGGGAAAACAACTTTTCTACACCTAATTGTTCATGCAAGATTATTTGTATTTGACTCATGCCAATGTCTAAAGTTGCCTGAATTTCGCGGTATGTCACATGTCGATCTTCCTCAATCAGCTTACGCACAGCATCAACGTTTTCTTGGGTGACTGCAGTTTTTGGACGACCTTGACGGGGATCATCACTGAGCTTGACACGTCCACGTTGAAAATCAGCAAACCAGCGATAAATTGTGGTTTTGGATGGGGCTTCATCACCAAATGCAGAAATCATCCGGTCAACACACTGTTTTTGTGTTAAACCAGTTCGAAAGTCATAATAAATCATCGCTCTTGAATTTTCTCGAGTCAATTCCATTTTCTCAACGACTAAACAAGTTTGACAAAACCTTATGACAAGACCGAGAATCTTTTAAAAAAAAAAAAAATGGTATTCGATTTTTAAAACCAAGGAGTTTTCAATTAAAAAGATTTTAATATGACAGGAACAGTGGAAATATTCCATTCCCGATACTTTTAGTGCAGCCCTCGTAGTTCTAATATCTTGGAGCTTAACCGTAAAGTGTATAATTAGCAGACAGATGAGGTGTAAAACTCATGAAGTTGTACAGATACGAGTTTACAAAAATAACTCTAGTGGTTTTTTCATAAAAGGTTAAAAATCCGTGAATGAGTTCGGCACTAGTTCCAAATTCTATCGAATTATCCTTACTTATGCCGAGTATTCACTAGGTTACAAATGTCTCGCACTATTTTTCTGGAGACTTTTGTCTTCTACTGCATACATGGCTCTATAATATATTATAATACCTACCTCTTCTTATCTCAACCTGTTTCCAGGATAAGTTTCTCTTGTTTCTACAAAGTATTCTTTCTCCACCAGGTCGACCAGCACCCACAGTGATGTGGCTAATAGACGGCACTCCAGCGCCGCAGTATATCGGGGAGAAGACGGATACCCACGTGGTGGTGAACCGGTTAGAACTGCCCCACGTCAGGCGGACACACCTCAACACCACGTTTAGGTGTCGAGCCTCCAATACCAACCTTGTCAGCCCGCAGGAGAAGACTGTTAGACTAGAAATGAACTGTGAGTACTTACATAATATAAACGGTATTAGGGACATTGACGCACAAACTGTTACTTACTGAATACCTACGGTCAGAAGTATGGACCAGCAGTTTTTTTTTTCCTACGATAAATGTCAACGCTGGTGAATCTAAAATCATGTACTGAATTGATGATAACAGTTTTCACGTCGATATCCCTTACACCCTCCATTTCTCGTTTTACCCTAGTGCTATCATCTTGGTAGTACAATACCTACAAACTATGTTACCGAATCGTAAGAGGCAACATACAGTATTTTGGACCACCAGGGGTCTACTCCGAAGTATCGGCCGACTGTTGGGCCGTTTCCTGACTACTTATAACCCTACGGCTACCTACGGCAGAATAGGGCGCAAAAAAAAAAACTACCGTCAAAGTCAAAAATGTGACTTGAAGTCGGGTAAGGACTCAAAGTCAAAAAAGGAAACCTTGGAAGTAAAGATACTGCAGATTATCGCTTTGGAGTAGATCCGTGGTTGGTTGTTATTCGTACCAACGTTGACTTAACTTGTTCAGACCAAAATATGCACAGAATTCTAGTTCCTGATATTTCAAGAATAAGTTACTAGATAAAAGGAGCTTATAAAATCGCTGGTGTTTGTTCAATTTTTTTCTGTGATACTCTGAATACTCGTAATATTTTATTACGCCGTTGTGGTATAAAACCGCACAACAAAAGTTCATGTTGTTATCCTTTGGTATAACAGTTGTAAATGATAAATGATTATATTTCTGTAAGTAGGTTTGTACAGACACACGTCAATCATATTTTAAAAAGGAATATAATTTTCGAGGCGACTTACAACTTAAAGGGCGACTAATTATTTGCTGCAAAAAAAAATAACATGGCAGCGATTAAATATTATTTCTTAATCGCTGCAAAGTCATCTACTGTTATTGAATCATTTGGGTTAGGTTAGGTTAGAACAGTAACCATTAACAAGCGAAGGCGAGCGAGCGAAGCGAGCGTGCCGCGGTAGCGGCCGCCGAGCGCCAGATCCCCTCTATTGTTGGTAAATTCAGTTACCAAAACAAAAATTCGATGCCAGTTTAAATTAAAATAAAGCTAAAAACTGATATATTAATATGCTACCTATTACTTATTACGATACTCCTTATTAGCTGCCAACCCATTATATATGGTACCCACTCTATTTTTTTTTTAAACCTATATTCATTTTACTTAGTTGCCGCATTAAATACATGCCTTTTAAAAACTAGATGAGGTCGACGTTTCTTATCCAGCTACTCTGAAAAGAAAGGCCTAAACAAACTCAGAGGTCACAGTCTCTTTTAAAGTCTAGACATAATCTTAGTCATATGATGTAAAGGCCTTGTACATTGGTGTATGAAATTGTTTTTTGGAGAAAGAATTACGCAGATTGAGTTGTCCTGTCCAGTCAGTGCGCGCATTTGTCAGCAATCGTACAGCTCAACTCAGAACTTAAGGAGCACAACGATGGGACAAACAATGCCAAAGAAAGTACATTTAGTTAGGCCGCATAAATCACTCAAACTACCAGATTATCATTAAAACTAACTGAGAAAGAGGACAAAATATGATTCCCTTAAGATAGTCCTCACATGCACAATAATTAAAATTACAATATTATACTCCACAAAGTAAATATTCATGTCATCGTGTATAATAAATGATAGTCATCAAATGTCAAAGCAGATTGGAGCAGCTCAATCCCAAGTAAAGCATGGACTATCGGAACCTTTTTTTTTTTGATTTTGATTTTGATTTTTTTCCAATACCGGTTTTGTTGTGATATAATTTTTTTTAATACCGATATTCCGGTATTGTTTCGATATTTTTCCGATATTATTTCAAAAAATATATAATTCATTTTAACATTGTTAGGTCTGGCTAGGTTGCCTGCTCTTAGGGAAATAGGTATAAGGGACTATTACAAAGTATATTAACGATATTTATTATTAATAAATCTTTAATTGCAATCTTTAATTTTAATTAGAACTTCACAAAAAAAAAATCAGTTAATAGTGTTCGCATCAGCAGTCAATAAAGTTACACCACTGCATGCTTTGACTGTCATTTTTATAATATTTAGACTGTTCTGGATATTGTCAAAGGTATCAAACTCGCTCTGTGTGAATTTGATATCAGAGTTCATGTCAATCTGTACTTTGGAAACACATGATCTTAACCGATTGAATCAATCCACCATAGTAGAGATGTTCCCCTAAGTGTTGTACGTTCGAAACTTGAAGGTTTCAGATAAAAGTAGGTAGGTATTTTAGCATGTTTCTAGAAATGGTAATTATAATTACACTGCAACATACTTATTGCTTAACAGATAGGTATACTTTTCATTAATTAAATTTAATTAAATAAGTAATGATTCTATTGAATCTTGTTTTTTTTAATCAACTATCGAAAACCCGATATCAGTGAATACCAATATCGATTTTTCAATATCGGATTTTTAATCCCATAGTTCGGTTTTTCGATATAATCGAACACCGGTATCCATGCTCTAATCCCAAACCTTTTTGTCCTCAATATAATCTTTAACGGTATAAAAGGCTTTCTGGCACAACTTAAGTTTAATGAATGATTTGAATTTATTACGGCTTAGATCTTGAACGTGGCTTGGAAGTTTATTATAAAAGCGTAAACATTAACATCTGAACGAGCCATCTATTTTCTTGAGCTTTGTTGTAGGTACAACAAAATTGAGTTTGTTCCTAGTATTTTTAATATGAATATCACTATTATTTAAACAATTTCATATTTTTATGAGCCTAAAAAAGTTTTTTTTAAATTTACTGAGAAGGCACAGTCATTACATTAGTCTCCTGAAACTTCTCTACGAGAGTATCTCGAATTTAATTTATAAATTGATCGAACAACTCTTGTCTGGAAAACAAAGATAGTCTGAATATAGTCTGGTTATAGTATACATTACCTTATTCCAAAACTTATCAAACCTATAACAATCAGTGCAATCTTAAAAACACTCATACTAAAATTGAATACGGACTGAATCAAACTAACACAAAAGTAAACCACTTCCTAAGTACACAAGCATTAAAAGCGGCGATATCTTCAAAGAATATTAATATCAAGCTCGACCAAACGTTGACAACTTTAATATAGCCTCGTCGCCACAAACTTGCATGTACTATATGAAATATTATGGCCTCACAAAATAGTGAACACGAACCTCCTTGCAGTCAGTATCAACGGCGACCACAATTTGTAAAGTTATGACGTCCCGTGGTCAACACATCGACCACAGACCATTAAAATTTTACATGCCTCAGCTTTATGGAGCGAGAGCTAGGGACGAATATTTTTTCCTACGTTTTATGATGAAAACGCTTACTTAGTTTGGTCGTGCGTGTGGTTGTTATTAGGTATCGTAAATTATACTTATCATGGATTTTTCAGTGCCCTTACAAAAACCGGAAGGGGTGCAAATAAGTTTTGATTCTAACGACTCTAAGGCCAAGATCTATAAACATTATCAGGTCCTATATACATGGCCCGTAGTTTGCAGTTGTAGTTTACACTGACAGGAATAAGGCTTAGCCAAATTAAGTAACATTTATAGATCTCCACCTAAAACTTGTCTTTTCGTTGAAGGTTTCTTTTTAAGGCTGTGATTTTCAATATCACATGCCCATTGAAAAAATCTAGGTACTGAAATGTGAAATACAAAAATGTACTTTTGGATTGCTTGGGTTGTCTAGTTTTTATTGTACCCTCATCATTTAATAGTAATAAAGTTTTCATTTATAGTTACTTTTTAATCAATTTAATTATGTAGCAACCTTAGTATACAATTAAGTTAATTGTAAAACAGTTTCCCTGAAAATCGGCGTCAAGTAGATTTGAATTGAGAGTTCAAATTACACTTCCGTGAACGCAAATTACCGTACAATTGAAACATTTTCTATTAATTATTTCAGCACGAATTTCAAAGGAACATTCGTCTGTAACTTTTCAGTTATTGAATGAAACATTAAGAAATCTGTGATAAGTTGTTCTATAAAAAATATTTTAATCTGGATGATTTTTCACCTACCGAAATTAAAAACACGCCAGAAAAATGTCCCTGAATTTCGAAACCCTGGGCCAACAACACAGGCCAAAACTTTTTTATTTTTATTTGTAACTGTGAATAATTTCCACAGTGCGTCCGACACTGGTAGAGATATTGAACAAGCCGGCGACGTTATCGTCGGAACGTTACGTCACTCTGACGTGCGTGTCGGAGGGCAGCCGGCCGCCGGCGCAGCTCACGTGGTACAAGGATAACAGAAAATTTAAAAGAGGAAAGGTAAGCGTCGTTATTGACGGCTCGTAAATTTTTGGGTGACGTCATATTCACGTTTTTGTCACACAAGCGCTGACGATGAAGATTCCTCTCTTACCCCGCGTCCTATTTAAAAGCGTCGCGTTCATAGTTATTTCACTTTTTGTTCGGAAAACCGGAAAGCGCCCACTGTCAGCGCGACTACGCATTCAGGTTCACCGAACAAAAAGTGACATATGAACGCGACGATCAAGTATTCGATGGACGGTTATAGGAAACAGCCTTATTACTTCACTATAGCCGAAATTACGAATTGCCTTGCTGAAATTAGTTAGAGACCTTTTGCAAAAAGATATCTAGATAATTTCAGCAAGGCAATATTTATTTATCTTTAACGAATTTGATTTTGATGTCATCGTGCTGCTGTTAAATGACACCAAAATCATAATTATTTGTATGCTCCGCACAGATTATTTTTGGCAGTTTAACAATTACTAGATTATTACTTTTAATTGTCATGGTATAGGCAACTCAAACACGATCATGATTTAATTACAAGGAGGTGATTTGATGAGTATAATTAATAGGTGCCTAATTTGTTCATAGATAGTGGAAGCCACGAACGAGACATGGGTAAGCAGTCAAGTCCAGTTCATGCCTTTACCTGAAGATGATGGAGTATATCTCAAGTGTCAAGCGGACAACAACGCACTGCCCGGGCAGAGCCTTGAAGACTCCTTCAAACTAGATGTTGTGTGTAAGTAACGTATATATATATTCCTATAACTATGACCCCGCGTGCGTTTACACCTAGCTATCTATTGTTTTCATTTAATGTTTACACCTAAAATAAATTCTGAAGACTAGTTTTATACAAAACTTGCCAAAAAGATGAACATGGTGAGTGTTAATAAATTATATCAACATGTCTGAAACAATGTCAATACTTATAAATGTATGATACATGCCATGATACACGACATGTTTTTAACCGACTTTCAAAAAGGAGGAGGTTATAATATGTTCGTCTTTCCTGCCAAACGTGGATGGCCCCCTTCTTGGGAGAAGCCTATGTCTAGCAGTGGACGTCTTTCGGCTGAAATTACATGTTCGTCTATATGTTTTTTTTTTGTTTGTATGTTCACCGATTTCTCCGTCAATTGTAGAGCGATTATGAAAATTATTTTTTTGTTCGAATGGGTATGCTCCCGGGGTGGTTCCATTCTCACTAAGTCAAAATCTGATGGAAATCACACTAGGCACATCTATAGTGATTTGGGTTTTTTTCGTAGTAACTTGTGTATTTGCTCTCGGAAAGCACCATTTAGTGAAGTGGAACTGATGATGAAGACCACAGATGTCCACCGGAATTATTAAATAATAAGTATTTAACGGGTTGCAATTCGATTAGGTACCTACTTCAATATGGTTGCCAAGGAATTTATGCTCACACATTGCATATGGTGAGTGGCGGTTCTTATCAGAACTTCTCAACAATTAACGTCCCTGCATCGGGAAAATTAATATTTTATAAAAGGTGATGAGCAGTTGACATTACGCTATTGTAACTTAGATAAATTAAAAACTCACCCACTAAAAATTAAAATTAAAAGCTTTTCCAAAAAAAAAATACAACCGACATCCAAAAAATATTTCCGAATAAAGTCCGAAGCAGACTTCAGAAATTTAAAGTTATTTTTCACTTTGTAGTGTTTTTTTTTGGAATCCGTTTGTTTTTTTTTTTTGTAAAAAGTTTTTTTGACCAGTCTCTTACTTGACTTCTTTTGAAGACTTGTTAAAAATAAGTTAGTATCATAACTTGTTCTCCAATCTGTGGGCGTAAACGCGGGATAATATTTTAATCTTATTAGTGGCTGTTTGCTGCTTTGAGCACTTATTAAGTTAGGTATTTATTTCTGTTAGTCACATCTGTGCATCAGACTGTTAAAGTGTGCATTCTGCTTCTAAAACCTCAATGCTTTTGAAATTATCCAAACCCAACGAGGCGTATAGCGAATGCCCGCGTGAGAAATGTATTCTCTTTTATTGTCAGCGTCCTTAATACACAAGGCTGATGGAGGGATTTCATGGCAAATGACACATTTTCCTGTCCATTCTCGTTCCGCGCGCGTTTTACCGCACCAATCCTTTAATCCGCCTCTGTCCTGTGTGATACGCATAATATAATATTTTCGTACGGCATTTTCATAAATCAATAATATTAATTTATAGTTCCTGGAGGTTTCTTTGTGTGGAAACGGATCTCAATCTTTAAGCGATTGTGATTAAACTTCAATATTTTTTTGGGAGTATTCCTACTTACCTATTTTTAGGGTTCCGTAGTCAACAAGGAACCCTTATAGTTTCGCCATGTCCGTCTGTCTGTATCACTGTCTGTCTGTCTGTCCCGAGCTTAGCTCAGAGACTCTTAGTATTAGAAATCTGTAATTTGGCATGGGTATAAATATTAATCACGCCGACAAAGTGTTAATATCACATGTTGAAAAAACATTATTTTTCGTATCCTCTTTTGCACGTAAAGTGGGGATGGCTTTTTTTTTCTCGTCTACCTCATATTGTTGTATATTGTTAATAAATATTGCGTAATATTAAGCTTTAAATTGCAATTTTTTGTTAGAGTCAAGTGTCGTCGTCCCCTGCCAGCTAAATGGTTGTTTTTGGATATGTGAAAAAACTATGCCAGTAGTAGTACCTATATAATATAACGAAATTAAAAGGAAAACTATCACAGCTAAGTAGGCTTTACAAATTGACGAGTAATAGACGACCAACTTAAATTTGCAGTCGGAGCGTGACGAATATCGATGTATGGGAGAACATATTTTTCAACTCAAACTCAAAGCATTTATTTCAATTAAACCATTTACAGGCACTTTTGAATTGTCAACAAGTCGGTCAGGTACAAATATGAAGCTAGTTGCCCATTCCAAATATTAGGTTCCTATGGAGAAGAACAGGCATGAAACTCCACGGACACTCTTTTAAAATAAAATATTTGATACAAAGTATTGGTTACATCATTCTTATTGAAAATTTACATGTGAGCAACAACAACTACAATGTTAAGTTTGTTTTTGGTATAAATTCATCCCAACTACGGAACCCGTTATTGTGCGTGGTCCGACATGCACTTGGCTGGTTTTCGAATATCATTTATGTAGTTATAAAACCAAATCTGATGAAAAACTTTATCTACTTTTCCACTTAAATGTAAAAATTCCGATCTCTATGAAATACTGTCGTTTATCTGAAAATTCTTTGCCAACTTGGAGTTTTGTGATAGTGCCTGTCTTTTATTTGCGACTGTTGAGCTAAGTTTTTATTTGTTTCTAGATGTCTTTTATTTCAACGTTCAACGTTGAGAAGTTCACATACGCGAACATTGTGAATTTTACTATGAGGGTCTTGCGTACTGAGAAAGACGAAAGTATTTAAACACACAGAGAACTTACGTCACAAGACGAAACTGTGTCGTAATTGTTTGTACAAATCAACATTTCCATCTCCGTAAGATGACACAATTAGCGGAACTTCTTAATTCGTTAAGACCCGTTCCCTAAACGAATATAGCTGCAAAATAAGCAATAAAGGAGCTCGTCTCAACCAGTTTGCACATCTCCGTGATCGTTACACCTAATTATCATTGCTACTTAAGCACATCTCAGCATGTATGACACACTGCCATCAAACCTGGAGCTGATTAAACAAATTCCTCCTGAAATAGAGCAATATCCTTAATATTAATCATTTTCCTAAAATATAATAAGTACGTCAGACTTCAAAGAGAAATCGTTTGGGTATTGTTTGACTCCGAAAGTTTACTTACAAAGTTGGACGCTTCGGAATTAGGATCAATTTTGTTAATTGAAATTGGTTTGTTAGTTCTACGGTTTTATTAAAAAGATTATTTATTCAAATAGAATTATTAAACATTCTTTTAGAAGCTCTGTTACAATAGAAATAACATGAGTCAGACGAATTCCCGTATAGTCTCGTATTGGGAAAACCAATTGCGTAAGTTCCATTTCACCGAACTCACCGTGGTACACTCTTTTAAAATACGTGTAATTGAAACATGACTAACAATAATGTAAACATTAAAACAAGAAAAGAGAGTTTTTACAGATTTGCAAGAAATCGAAAATATAGATTATTCTACTGAACGTCTACCCCAAAAAATGCTTTAAGTAAAACTAAGCACTTAATTTAAATAAAGTACCTAATTACTAACAACGTTTTTAGAAATAACACTTTAATGATCGTACTTATATTTTTATCTTTTTAAATCTAACCATCAACCCTTAATCTCAAGTTTTATAATGGAGCCTTAAACCAAAGCTATGAAAAGAAATCTCAGCACTAAAATACGGCGTAAAATCTTTAGAAAAAAGCGGCGTCATTTAAAAAAACTACCGCAGTTTACTGATGTAAGTAAAAAAGATTTATAATGGCAGACGACGTGACAGTAAAACGTATTCGTGTAGCGGTTGTACATCCTCAATGTAATGTGTTTATCTTGGTACTTATCTGACGTGTCGGTTACCGTAAGCCGGCGTGACACAACAAAGCCCGCGGCGCGGCCCGCCCGGGGACTCGCACTGCGTCCCCGACGGAACTTTGCTCACTGACAGTTTATCCTGCGCTACCAACTTGTTGGGAACTAATTCCGTCTAATTTAGTCTGCGGCAGGCGACTCACAGACGCATGGCTTACCCGACGCCGTCGACTCCACGGTGACACCTTCCTGTCTGAAGGATTAATTTGGCTTTGTCAGCCGTGGTTCTGGTACGGTTTGACATGCCATGTTTAGCCGTTACATCGATGTTATACAGCGCTGGGCTCGTCCTTGTGGTATTAAACAAGATGCTTCACCGTAATGGATTATGAAGTGATGAGGGTTGGGAATACAATACTTAATAATTAATTAACTGTAGCTGTTTCACCTGCTTATGAAAGCTCCTATTCTCAAAGCTCAGCTGTTGCCCAAATCATAAATGTTATTTAATTAACAACCGTAATTAGCAATGGTCCGAAATATATCTATTTAAGGTTCCAAGCGCGTAATTTAGTCAACTCATTTAACACGTAACAGGCCCTGTCAACATTTCGGGACAAACAACCAATCTAACAATATTAAAAGCTTGTAAGCGCCAACATGAGAAACTCAGTAAAACGTAATTAAAACCTTGTTAGCGCCGGCGAGCACACAACATCAACACTTAACATCCGCTGAGGACTCGCCAAAAACTAATTCAGACTAGTGGGAGCGACCGACCCCGCCCCGCCACCGGATCCGGATCGCAAAACGCTCTAAGGGATTAAGCCGGCTTAACGTAGCTAGTGCGTTTACATTCTAATCACAGAACATAACTTCCCATTTATTTATGCGTAAACGAGTCATCTACGCCACGACAACGTGCGCGATTATTTTCATCTGCGTATTCTCACGCCCATAACTTTTTCTTAACCCCCGTCGGAGTCTGATCACTCAATCAAGACACGAATTCCTCGACGGGCCGGTCAATTTCTGAAAAGCCAGGAAATGTGCTGACTCTATTACGACAGAGGAAATTAATTTTCAAATATAAATAAATTCTATTTACTTCTGCTTGGCTAACCGTAACGCATTTAGAGCGAGGAGAATTTCGCCGCTCACGGCGCGAATCGTTTTGGCAACAATTTAAACGGAGGAATCGTAAATGTTTATTTGGAGAAGCGTTTCCTCCGGCCGCGGGGCGAGGTCGTTATAGGTCTTTAATGGCCAATAAAGTGTCAACGCCCGCTCCTTGCCGCAGATAAGTGTTCACCTGGAGTAAAAATGCTTTCCAACCTTGGACAGCTTGGAAATAGACCAACAATAATAGCAGACCTTTGTCCTGGACAATATTTATAAAAATAAAAGTGATTTTGTTTTTTAACAGGATGCTACCTGTGTTTATGTTAATTTGCATGAATATTCTGAAACAGTCACACATACAAGCAAAATTAAACTTTAGTATATGATTTATTGGATCTTTTTCTTTCCATGTTGAAGACAGTTACGTATTTAATTGCAATATCTTCTCTAGATACATTTTTTATTCGAATATCATGTCTTTTTTAAGGATAATTATAAAAACAAACACGATTGTTTGGCTTTTATGTCTAAAATAAATATTCACAGCAAGAAAATATAGTTTATTATCCAGCCACCAGATATTTTTTTCTCTAGAACAACTATTACTTTAGTCATAAACGAAATAAGAATTGAGCGACTTACGCTATTTAGTTTCGTGCTCGAACACGATCATAGAACGCATGCGATATTCAACTTTATTACTGTTGTATTAGTTTTTAGCACAAAACGGAGTGGCGGGGAGCAAGGGGCGGAGTTTGCGTGGAAATTTCATTTAGACTGCCTGGTCATAAACAAAGTAGTTCTACAGATGAGTTCAAAGCTTTGATGTTTAACGTAACTTTTTCTGAATAAAACCTTATTGTTTTCATCATAATCATTCTCTTGCCCTTACCCCAATTTATTTGGCGTCAGCGTCGGCGCAACGTGTCGTTTTCTTTTATACTTCTCTCTGTTATCATACTCTATAAATTAGGGTGAAAAGTTACTTTCAAAGACATCACTTGAACATATGTACTACGGCAACAAAGTGTTTGATTTCCAGGGATCATTCTCCTATTATCTGACCTACAACCTAAGACCTTACTCTCTCCATAAACATCATCATTACACACAATAGTTCCTTCCTCTCATTTTCTGTTTATTATTGAATAAATATATATATGTTTATGCTTTATGTATGTATTTTTGTTGTAGGTATGTAAATGGTACACCACTGACTACCTGCAGTATGGTGTCTCCATCTGCCTTTAATCCAACCAAAGGTTGTCTGTAAAACATCGCTTTTAGCGAAAGACCGTTCATTGTGTCACCCTATGTAAAATTTCTACATTTATATCTGTAGTTTTGATGGTATACATAATAAAGAGTATTCTATCTATCAAGCTACAATAAATATACTCCAAAAACTTAATTTTATCCAAACTAAAGTAACGCTCCCCATTTAATATTACTTCCTACCTTGATTGGAATGTTTACACTTCGCCCAGGTACGTTACCTAAGCCGCGATCACAGAGCAAACCGCAAATCGTTCCCACAACCATCACAACACGATTTAGTACTTTAGCCGCTCCATCCGTGATTATTGTTTTCAATCTGGTCATCTACCTATTGTAATCCTTTATTATATACACCGTGGCATTTTAGTCGTCTTACAACGACAGCCCACTTCATGTATCCAATGACTACTAATCATTCATGAAAGTAAACAAAAATATTTATTAACCTTTGAATAATAAAAAAAAAAAACGTTGATCTGGTTGGAAACACCCTGTTACGATTGTGGTGCGAGCCTTGCGTTCCAAGGGCAGCGCGAAATGGAATGCAATGCTCGCACCGTGTGTTTCAAACTGCCTCATGCGTCTTATTGAATAATATAAAAAAAGTATTTATATGTAAATAAATATTTTTTTTACATTCTTGAATGATTAGTAGTCATTGAATACATGAAGTGGGCTGCCGTTGTAAGACGATTAAAATGCCACGGTGTATAAACAATTTTTATATATTTACGTAGGTTCTTCGAAAATATATATTTTTTATAAATACGTCTCCATAAATACCAATTACTTTTTATTAACTACCAGGATATTTTGTTGAATTTCGTATCAGTGCTAACTATAGACCTTTCGGAAATGTAGTGTTATAATAATCGAGCTAGTATTAAGTAGCAAAATCAGCCTATAACGTAGGCCTTGGGCACAGGGGGTCTTCTCCGAAGCGATAATCCGAAGTATCGGCCGAATGTTCGGCCGTTTTATAATTTCTACAGTTTCCTTTTTGGACTTTGTGTCAGACTTCAAGTCAAATTTTAGACTTTGGTTTCTCTTTGATTTGTCGTTTTTTTTTGTTTCGCCCTAGGCAGCCATAGTTAGCCGTAGTCAAGAAACGGCCGAACATTTGGCCAATACTTCGGATTTATGTTCGGAGTAGACCACCAGGCCTCCTCTCCGTGCGGACGAAACGGGCCGTAATCCACCACGCGGGCCCAGTGCGGGTTGGTAGATGTCAGATGACTTCGATTTTTGACTATACGACATGCCGGTTTCCAGACGGTGTTTTCCATGATCTTTTTGAGAGCAGCGAATAATCGAGCGTGTCTGCGATATTTTGAACGATTGATCCAAATTCAGTCAGGTAGCAGCTACTTGCTTGTTGCTACTATGTTGCTCATGTCTCAAAAATACAGCTTTTTAATGTGTAGGGTGTGATGCCAGTTTCTTAAGGAAACAATAAGGTGACACTCAACTTTATTTTGAGTGGGTGTACTAACAACCGTTACTACGAACTATTTTAGCAATCTAACAATTTACTTCTTTTTATAGATCCACCTGTGGTATCATTGTCACTGGGCTCAACGCTCAACCCTCACGACATCAAGGAAGGTGACGATGTGTACTTCGAGTGTTCAGTGCGTGCCAACCCCAGAGAACATAGGATATCATGGTATCATAATGTAAGTAAACGTTTTGAAGTGAAAATTTCTTTAGGCGCGTTAAGCAATAGGGAATATGCACGTAATTCAAAACGTATCCATTATTTTAATATACATTGTGTAGGAGTCAAGAAACAAATTCCAATATTTTTTACATTTTTGAATGCATTACTTATTTTACAATTAATTAATTTATGTTGCGTTTTTTTGGTGAAACGGAACGCAATCTCAAAACGCGTCCTCTTCGAAAATGCCGGAAGTGACGAAACAAAACATGTGAATGAATATCTATTCTTTGCTAAATACTTGAAATCTCACTAAGGTAAATATGTAAGTGCGATTTCTACTTGAATAAAGCATAAACAATAATTTAATATTATATATAAGATTTGGGGCTAAAAAACAGATGTAAACAAAGCAGTTTCGTGAACAATGACGTCACATCATGACCGCGACAGGAAGTACAGTTCAAACGTCTGTTACGTTTGAACTGTAGTAGAAAATTGTTGGAGTTTCATAATTTTTTTGAGCATCAATCAGTAGTTCAATTTAACTTTTAATAATTTTCTTAGGTTTATATTACTGTCTATTATTGATTAAGTGAAAAAAAAAATACATGCATATTCCCTATTGTTGTTAGGGGAAAAACTTATGGGCTCGCGTCACCAACATATACGTTTTAAATTTTCACTTCTGCCGGCGGTCCTCATGACCAGCCATTTTGAGGGTTGCGTACCTCAAAAGAAAAAAACGGAACCCTTATATGATCACTTCGTTGTCCGTCTGTCTGTATGTCTATCTGTCTGTGAGTCTGTCAAGATCCTTTTTCTCAGGAACTCTTGGAGGTTGAAATTGATATAAAATGCGTAAGTCTACGGTCCCTTAGAGCTCTAAACAAATCAAGCCTCTAAGTCAACGCAATCAAAAATTACGGTGATTTATGCTACATATTTTGATACTCGTAAATAAATCAAAACCTATAGGGTACTTCCCGTTGACCTAGAATCATGAAATTTGGCAAGAAGCAAGGCCTCACAGCAGAAGGAAAAAGTCCAAAATCGTTAATTTGTAGTTTTATCATGTGATAAAACTGTAACTTCGTAATCGCAAAAACATATTTTTTATGTAAAAAATATGTTCTTGCGATTACAAAGTTACATTTGCAGTTGGAAAATTTACGTGTATCAATGTATGGGAGAACATGTTTTTCAACTACAATGTTAAGTTTGTTTTGGGATAAATTCATCCCCACTACGAAACCCTTCATTGTGCGTGGTCCGATACGCACTTGGCCGGTTTTTTTTTCATTGCGATCTCATTCTTCTGCCAATCATCATCGTCGATCTTCATATCAGCCAACCAAAGTCCACTACTAAACCTAAGCTCTTTTCACACGATCTGGCTCCGCTTGCCCGGCAAGTTTTCACACATACCGCGACAATCCATCCATATACTCGTATGTATCTATATTTAAATGTGAAAGTAACTCTGTCTGTCTATCTATCAGACAGTCTATCCGTCTGTCTGTCTATCTATCAGACCGTCTATCTGTCTGTCTGTCTGTTACTTGTTCACGCTTTAAGACGCTGACAACAGCTAAACCGCGGTCACTGTCAGACTGCATACAAAAGAAAGTGAAGCACGATGACACAACGCTTTTAATTTATTGCAAAATATGAAGCAATTATCTATTTACTCAAAAATGAGATTAGTAATCGAATATAAAAAAGAACCAAGTTCTGCATACAAATAAGACGTTCTTGTTATTAATTAAATACCAACCGTACGTTGATATTTAATACAGATATTTTGGATTGGAACTCAAAGTAAACGGTTAGTTTACCGTTAATTTATAACGAGTTTTTTTTTTTTCTAAACGTATTTTGGTAACAACCAAGTTCTGAGAAATATGTTTAAGAATAACATATATTTTTTCCGCTACCACAAACTATACAGATTTGGCAATTTTTTTGTTTATGACAAGCCTACTCTTATCGTTTGCCTCTTGTCAGCGCCTTAATAGTAGAAATCATTCCGATGAAATTTGGCACTCAGGTAGACGTTACCTGAGTTAGGAAATAGAATAAATTTTATCTCGGTAGTACGCTCCCGTGGGATAATTTCTCCACGTGGGCTAACGCTAGTTTACGCATAGACTACCAGGCAGTCAGAACGTGGAAAAGGCACTATTTTTTTATTTATTCATTCCGTAGTAGGTACGCTTACATTTTTATCACATCACACTAATATTATAAAGGCTAATGTTTGTGAGTGTGTGTGTGTGTATGTGTGTTTGTTACTTCTTGACGCTCAAACTGCTGGACCAATTTTAATAAAATTTTGTATGGAGGTAGCTGACAGCCTGGATTAACATATAGGCTACTTTTTATCTCGATATTCCCACGGGATCAAGACTTACGGGGGTGAAACCGCGGGGCGCAGGTAGTAATGCATATACATTGTTGGTGCAAACATAATCTCATTAGAGTTTTACCAAAATCATGGACCACATAATTTAGAGAATTAAAATGTTTTAACAACAAAAATAACAAAGAGGGTATTTAGCGAAATATTTTTATCTATTACTAAACAAACGAGCAAACATCGGTGACCGATCTAACCGTCCTTAAAACAAAAAGTGGTAGAGGAATGTGACTTAGATTGATACAGGTTGCTCCTAAAAGTATAATTATTTTTAGCAATAATTAATTTTCTTTTATTTTTGTTTGTTACGATATGTTTAGGTACTGTGTTTTCTTTACTATTTAATAGTATTCAAATATAACATTTATAGTAGTTATATATTTATATATTTTTTTTATATTTAGCAGCAGGGTTTTCTATGCATTTTCACACCTTACTGCGATCGCCAACCCGCCTGCCAAGCGTGGCGATAATGGCAAACCCCCCCTTTGGGGAAGGCCTATGTCCAGTAGTGAACGTCTTTTGGCTGAAGTGATGATTATCATGATAACATTTATTTTCATTCACATATATAATTGCTTAAGATGTTTATATTTTGTAAGAAAAGTTGCTTTAATTTTTATTTTATTTTTTTATGTGTTATTTTGTCCCTCAATGATACAGGTAGCTGATTAATAAGGTAAGCAGAGGCGGCTCGTGACATTTATTTGTGGGGGTTCACTAAAAAAAGAAACGTAGAACTAGAGCTTACCATTTATTTTATTTGTAAAGAAAATCCATTCGGCAATCTTTATCGATTTTCATCAACACGTTCATTGAACTCTCTAATAGATTTTCGATACGCAGAATCGAGCGCCTTACGAATATCTTGACGGCCGATAGATGCCAATTGCACTTCACTTATGATATGAAATCGAGATTGCGAATGTTTTTTCACTTTTATTGAAAGATGCGCTAAATCGTCAACACGGCCGTTTCCGTCCATGCAGATTCACCACCACTGCCGGCGCCAGCTCCAAACACCAGACACGGGAAACAAAATAATTTGTTGCTTTCTTCACATCCACACAACCAAGGTGTTTTAAAATATTGTTCAGATTTAAAACCACGCGTAAAAGATTTATTTTTCGTAACACATTTTTGAGAAAGTGCGATTTCGGACGTAATGACCACCACGTATCACCTTAGCTTTCAGTTCGATACGCATTTCGAGAGTCTTTTCACAATTTTTAATAAAAGATTCCATTTTTAATACAAATGTCGCGCACAAACTATTTTTAATAATTATTTAGAATAAACACTGCAAATCTACTGACAGCCGAGTGAGCCGACCGTTTGTTTACATAAGATCGGCAACAGCGCATAGGCATAGATCGCATTCCCGCGCGCGGCCGGCTTGCACCGTTTGGCAACGTCGCGCGTGAGCGGCGCTCCAAATTAGGCTAATGTCTCATACAAAATCTTTTGTTTCACGCGCCGGACTGTGTCGATATTTCTCTTTCGCACTCATTGAATACAGTGCTAGAAATCGTACTGAACTTTGTTTCATATGAGCGCAATCGCTGGCGCTCCACACGTTACAACTTTACGCCAAATGTACGCGTAGGAAATGGTTTTCTAGTAAACTGCTATTGTATGCGTATGGGCATAGTAGAAATAATGTATGTATAGGATTATAATAAAGAAATATAGATTATGCTATTTTCGTGGGAGTGCACTGCACCAGCGCTCTTTATGTCGAGCCGCCTCTGAAGGTAAGGTATTATATGCTTTAACGATCTCTTGATCCAAATCTCTAATTAAAAATCTCTAATATCGTCATACTTAGCAAAATTGGTTAGCAACCACGGTATGTTGCTAATAGCACCCAAGAGAACGATCCATCCTGTTGACAACTCTTAATCGCTCTTTACGACACACTACTTTAGGTAAACATAACATAATATCACGCCTTGTTTCCCAGAAGGGTTGGGCAGAGGTGTACCTATACACCGTGGCATTTTAATCGGCTTACAACGGCAGCTTAAGAATGACAATAGTGTCATCAACCCGGCACAAATCCAGACTCCGGACTTCTGCTGCTTCGTTAGTCTAGTGGTTTCAAGCGCTTCTGCTGAGCAAGCAGCCCTGGGTTCGATTCCCAGGTCAGGCAAAGATTTTTGTTTATTTACTTTAAGTAAGACAGTCGGGCTGGTCCACAGATTCAAGGCCACTCAGCGTGCTATGGAGCGGGCTATGCTCGGAGTTTTTTTGAAGGATAAGATCAGAAATTAAGTTATCCGGAAGAGAACCAGAGTAAGCAAGCTACATAGCCAGCAGAGTAAGCAAGCTGAAGTGGCAATGGGCTGGCCATGTTTGTTGAAGGACCGATGGCCGGTGGAGCAGACGAGTCCTCGAGTGGAGACCACGCATCGGCAAGCGTAGTGTGCGACGCCCAGCTAGATGGACCGACGACCTTAAAAGGTGGCTGGGACAGACTGGATGAGGAAAACGGAGGACAGGGTGTTCTGGAGCAGCCTGGGAGAGGCCTATGTCCAACAGTGGACTGCTAAAGGCTGAGTTGACTTGAAGTAAAATATATTAATAATACCTACTACTAGTAAGAACAATTTGGAGACTCTTCCGATTACGCACAAATTGTTGAAAAGCTTTCGCAAAAGGAACTATAGTAGGCATTCAGTCGTGAACTAATCCATCATCTGCATTTATTTATGTCAATACTTCTATTCTATATACCTAATACAAAACTGAAATGGTGTTTTTTGGTAAGCACCTAACTTCAGACCGGCTGGACCTTTCAAAATGTTCGTAATAGTCCGAAACAGGCCTTTATGGAAATATTTTTTTTTAAGTTGCCTGGAAGTTTCTAGAAAACTGAAAGTAGATTTTCTATGGGAATTTCATATGTATATAAGTGAAGGAACAATAATACCAGCAAATCGTTTTTAAAGTTATCCAGATATATTATCACCTGTAACTGAACACTCGTTTTTTAAATTAATAATTAAGGAACGTATTTCTTCTTCATCAGTAGGAAGAAGAACAAAGGAATTTTAAGAAGAGTTAGTTGGCTGACTATCGGGTTCTACATTAGGAAAATTTACATTTTGTGAGAGTATTTTTTCTGACAATGTTTTACCTACGTTTGCAAAAAAACAATTTATCTATTAATTGATTCCATAGGATTATCTATTGAAATGAGCTGTGTGGATTGCTGTTTAGCTATATTAGTAAACGAAACAACACGAGTATGTAAGTAGCGTCCAGGTGGCGTTCTATAGTTTTTGCT
The DNA here is from genome assembly GCA_963921375.1 of Tiliacea citrago. NCBI lineage: Eukaryota > Metazoa > Arthropoda > Insecta > Lepidoptera > Noctuidae > Tiliacea > Tiliacea citrago. Next base: position 14,543,421 of record OY992798.1, read on the forward strand.
TACCCCCATGGAACGAAGGCGTGAAAATGATGTTTTATCACAGTTCTTATAAATCAAGATAAAATTCTACGTGACTTAATAAAATAATTGCAGAAACCCAAATTAATCATTAACTTACAATCGATTAATCCGCATAGATACTTGTTGACACAATAAAGAAGGGCCTGATGAATTAGATTACCGCGGAGCTGACGACACGGCTGATGAATTTCTGGCCCAACTTGGAGATCTGTTCATTATCGGACCCCAATAGATTACGTCATCACCCTCCTCGATATTGATGTCATGCCTTCCACACTGATTATAATTAAAGATTCATAGGGATATTATATACATAAGGGTAATGAAATCGTTATTAATTGGCTGTTCGTTTTAATGCCAGTCGATCTTTACTAATAATGTTAGTGAGAATGTTTTTTTTTATTACTGCACTAAACAAAAAGACTTATGTAGGATCCCAGCAGATTACTAATGTAATGCCTTCTACACTGATTATGATTAGATTTATGAGAAGATTCATAAGGATATTAGATATCGTTATTAAATGGCTGTTCGTTTTAATTCCGGTCAATCTTTAATAATATAATGTGAATGAGAATGTTTTACTTATTTTCCTGTCCTCTACAACGTCTAAGCATAGATGGCTGGGCAAAAAGACAGTGCTAATGAACTACTCACTTATCATTCCAAGTTTCATCCGTACTTTTGATAACTATCGCCAGGAAGGACCATGCAGTATTTGGTGGGTGTAGGGCTCTCCTCTGGTGAGAATGGTGACGGTCTGCCCAAATACGGCTGGCCTATGTATCGCCGCTCAAAGACGAGTTATGGTTACAAAAATATAACAATAACTAGGAACGCTGATACCAGTTCGGCAATAGTATATGAGTAGTTCCTGTGTGAACGGTATAAAAACTGTCGATATTCATCGGCCGGTTTACTACTATCGTGCTGCCGGTCGCGACCGCGAAATGGCACCAATCTGCACGACCCTTAACGCGACGTAGATACTTCTGCCTTTTGTTTTTACGGTTGCGCTATACGTCCGTTATAAGCCGCCATGTTGAATGTTTTGTGACATAATATAGCCTATAACCCGCGAGATAACATGTCGCTTACAACGATACCTCGTTTGTCAAAATACAACTAGTAGTTTAGGAGTTATGAGGGAACAAATGAATATACATACATACAAACATAGCCTGTTAAAATCATAACGCCCGCGCGCGCGCGTGGGTTTTGCCATAGTCGGTTAAAAAGTTAGCGCTAATGAATTAGACATGTACCTACCTATCCATATTCTACGTTAACCAATAATATTGAAGATGGATGAACACCTTTGAAAGTTTTAATCCTGCAGTCCTATTGCTGAACCGATAACAAGCCAAGCTGCCTTTATTAGACAGCAAAACAGCAGCTTAATTAGGCGGCTTCAATATAATTCCTATTTGGAGTAGCAGTACAATTATTAGTTTAAAACATTACAGGGATTATAGATTGCATACCTATTATTAGTGTTTCCGTGAACTCCACAAACATGCTTATGAAAGTTCTACGTAGTGTTTTCACGTCCATAATGCAACGGGCGAGTTTAAATTCGCTAGCCAATCCAAAAACTTATCCGTTGGGCTATTGAAGCTGCTTAATTTTAGGGTACTTACAAATACGTAGGTGTATTGCGTGTATCCACATGAATAAAAGGTAGCTATACTGCGTTCGCTATTTAGTTTCCAAACATATAAACAAATATGTGTTTTTGGTAAAACAACTTTAAAACCCACAAATATTTTAATTTGCGCTACAAATTCATATAGGTACTTTACCAGGTAGACTTAACGTAAAAACCAATTTTATTTTAGGAACACAATTCCCTTCAAAGTTTTATATGTATTAAAAACTGACGTGCCCAAAACGATTTATCATGCCCCAAGTACCAACAGGTTCATACAAAAGTATAATCATGAAACATTGATGAAGTACGTATTAAAACAAAATGGACTACGTCAGCGTATAATCTAAATTACATTTGAATAAGTTCGCTGTAATCACAACATGGGTTCGTGACCTTTATGAAAAGTCCTCACGAACTTTTAGTATATTACGTGAGAGATCGGTTTGTTATGTTATTTTAATAGGGAATTAAAATAGAAACTTTTCGTAGAAGTAGGTCAACAGAACTATAACTACATAATTATTGTTATAATCCAGGCAAGCAGAAGGTTTCTAATGCATTTCTGCACATTCAGGAACCCATTTATTTCCAATAGGTACTAAAAACGGTTTTTTTATGTTATTTTCTAACATTAATATTAACATAAAATGTTCTTCAGAAAGGTCAGGTGCGTAGTACTCGCAATCGGCGTGCGTGTATGACCAGATGTATGAACGTAGGCGAAGCAAAAGGAGTATGTAAGGAGCGTGGCAGGTGGCGTTCTATAGTTTCTGCCTACCCGCATGGGAAGAAGGCGTGAGTTTATGTATGTATGTATGTATAAAACACTAATAACTAATATTAATATAAAATAATAATATTAACCAGTCAGCAAGGAGTCTTGAGGCAGCCTAGGGGAGGTGCGCCAATATAACCAGTCAGCCAGGTGGTATTGAGGCAGCCTGGGTGAGGTGCGCCAATATTAACCAGTCATCCAGGTGGTATTGAAACAGCCTGGGAGAGGTGCGCCATAAAATAGAATAGAATACTCTTTATTATGTACACCATAAAAATTACAGATATAAATGTTGAAATTATTATTAATGAAATATTAAAAAATTGTAATATAAAAAAAAAAAAATAATAATAATATTGTATCATAATTATAATTTCATTATAATAATATATTTTTGTATTACTAGAGAATGGGCAGCAGCGTTCTCTATGCATTTTAACACCATACTGCGATCGCCAACTCGCCTGCTAAGCGTATGCCATAATGCCCCTTTAGGGGAGGCCTATGTCCAGCAGTGGACGTCTTTCGGTTGAAATGATGATTATTATTTTATTATATAGAGACACTTATTTAACAATCAATGTAACTATCCAACTCTAATTGTAGTAAAGTTATTTTACGTCCACTTTGGACTCATACTCAAAAACATAGTCAATAAACATCTAGGTACAAAATAATTCCTGGGCCTGCCCGCCTCAAGCAACATTTAGCTCCGCTACACTTATTAGAGAATAGTGCTGCAAGCGTTGTTTGTATAAATTCTATTGACTTTTATTGACATTTATAGCCATGCTCGTATACATTGGTCGGATATTTGAATTAGCTTTTGCTATATTTGAATTCTCTACTTTAACATGAGGAAAGTTTATCTGTTTTGTTTTTTTATTTACTGTGAACAAAATGATATCATATTTACACTGTTGCGGTAGTAGGTACGTTTATAACTAGAATCAATTCTATTGTTTTGTAAATTTTGACGTTCAAAAGTGCCTCAAAGGTGCCTATTTTAAATAAATAATTTGACTTTGACTTTATAACTATTTTCATTACACTCCAATTTAATTTAATTTTTTTCCCGAACTCTTTCTTCAACGAGATGTGGTGCGGGCAACTTCTTATTTATGTTATGAAGAGGGCAGGTTTATGAGATGCATCGTCCTGTTTCTAGAACGAAACACGTCACAATCTATCTAAAATTCTAGTTCTCAATGGTATTGTTCAGTAATGGACTACTCCCTAAACTGTTTTTCCTTCCAGGTAGTTTTTGTCACTCTCTGTAAAAAAATATTTGATTTTTATTTGTATGTCCAGGATAAGCCGGTGCTTCACAACGTGGTGTCTGGCATCATCGTCAGCACCAAGTCGCTGGTGCTACAGAAGGTGACGAGAGACCACGGAGGTGACTACTGCTGCAGAGCAACCAACGCGCACGGAGAGACTGCCAGCCAATCCACACATCTAAGTATACAGTGTGAGTAAAATACAGTCTATTTTAGCTATGTAATACCTAATTTATCACGATGGCAACCAACAAATTAAAGTTAAACCCGTTAAAGTTAAAGTTCGCGAGCACATTCGTAAGAAGCTGGCAGTATCATCACAGCGTTAATGTTTTCCCATTGTTTGTCTTATTTATTTTAGTATTTCGTGTATTTGTATGTATTTATTTGTGGTTATATTTATATGTAATTAGATAGATATTATTATTATTAATTTATTTTATTCGGAACAACATAGGAACCATTATTGTTAGTACACACCTTAGATACTAAAACTTATAAACTAGGATTAGTAATAATAAAATTAAAAAGTAACATATTTAATTTTAACAATTAGTGAGTCATGTACTTACGAGGCACGTCATACGGACAATGGTTCCGCATGAGATGTCTCAGCACAGGAGCTCTCAGGTCCTCAGCCACTACTTTCAGGATGCTGTTGCTACTCCCTCGAGTTCTCCTCACAAGCGATGCGACCTTTTTCCTAATGACAGCATGGAAACCATCTGTATTTGATTGGGCAAACATCCCTGAGGCACTACAGAAACGAGGGAGTTTCAACATCATCCTGAAAACATTATTATATTGGACGCGCAAGGCGCTTAGCGTCCCCCGTGAGCAGTTGAACCACAGACTTCCCGTGTACAGGCCTTGACAATACGCATTAATCAAGGTTATTTTGACCTGATCGGTACAACGAGAAAATCTGCGCGCCAACATGTTGCCACGGACCGCCAACGCCCTGCGCTCCCTCTCCACGTCTTCATCGTCTTTAAGGTCATCGACAAGTATATGGCCCAGATATTTAAACTTCTTCACCTGCTTTATAGTGGCGCCGTTCAGCGAAATTGAAGGGATGGTGTCTGGGCACTTGCCGGTGGCCCTGAAGACCATGAACTCGGTTTTCCTTATATTATAAATAAGACCATGTGATGCGGCGTACTTTTCGCAAACCTTCAGCATCTCCCTGATTGACCTCGCAGTCGGGCCCAGCAACACCATATCGTCCGCGTAGCTGATGTTGTTCACACAAACACCCCCTACCCGGCAACCGACACGCATGTCGCTGAGCTCGACTATGAGGTCATTTAGATACAAGTTAAACAGTTTTGGAGAGGACAACCCCCCCTGTCTCACTCCGCACTCCCACCTGAATGACTTTGAGAGGCAGTTTGACCACCTAACACAATTAGTCTGATTCGCGTACCAGTATTGAAATATTTTCAATAGTTCTGCCGGTATACCCCTGTCCTCCATCTTTCTCCAAAGCACTTCATACGAAACGAGATCGAAGGCTTTGGAGAGATCCAAAAAACACCACCACCAGGCGTAGACCGGGGTCTTCCGTTCAGTATAGTATTGGACAGTGTGCTTAAGAACCAGAATCGCGCTTTCAGTTGACAGTCCAGGTCTAAACCCGAACTGTGCGTCATGTATATTTATGTAATTATCCAGACAGGACTCAAGCACACTATCCAACAACTTTGCTACAGTTGTCGCGAGAGAGATCGGGCGATAGTTTCATTTGTCCGAGATGTCTCCTGTCCTGTTCTTCACTATGGGCACCACAGTAGTTTTCATCAAATCGTCCGGTAAATATGAATGACTAATACACATATTGAAGAACATAGACAGGACCCTCGGCACGTGAACACCAGCATATTTAAAATGCTCGATACTGAGCCCATCGTGGCCAGGAGATTTACCCCTACACATACCTTTTATCACTTCTTTCAGTTTCTTCGCTGTGATATACAACATTATTTTTAGTATGCGAAACCTGAATATAGTTTGTTCAGAATAAGTTACTGAATCGATTTCAATAATTTTTACACCATGTTATATTTTGTCCCAAAAATATTTAAGTGTGATGGAAAATGTTATCACCATTTAATTACTTACAATACAATCGTTGTACGGTTAGTACATACTGCCAAATTATTATCAATGAACGCAAGACGACCCTGGAGGCGCGGGGGCGTCGTTAGCATGTTTTTGTACGGACAACCCGGTAACATAACAACCTTATAACTTTGTGATTTCTCATGATACAGTTATGAATTTTTGTACATAAATTAATTACATAAAAATACTAGACAAGTGTTTAGGGTTTCGCATATACTAAAACTCATATTGTATATATATTATATTTATAGTTTGTAATTTAAGTATATAACTTTGTATTAAAATAAATATTTATTCCTTTTCGTGATTGCACCTACCACTGTTTGTCTCTGCATCACCCAAAGGTTTGTAGAAAATGCCTGTGGCATTAAGTCCGCCTCTGTACATTTGTGTGCTTAAAGTATTAAATAAATAATACTTATGCTGGTACTATTTTCATTACACTGTTCTTGACATACACTTCACAGTTTTACGTTCGCCTTAACCGAGATTTCTTAAGCCTACCCATCATCCGGTCTATGCTACTACGTTTCTTCATCTCATCACCATC